>CM076570.1:1419342770-1419574979 GCA_034641835.2 Pinus albicaulis | reverse complement strand
TTTCACTATGTTAATTAAAGAAACCCCAAAAGGAATAATTAATTAAACCACAATTTAATTATTATTCCCAGTCATGTTTAACCCAAAAACAAAGAAATTAATGAGATACACCCATAGTTATCTTATTATTTTCTAGGAATAATTATTTAAATAATATTCCTTGTTAAATATGACCAAATCAACCACCATTAATCAAATAAATCATTATTTATTTGGTTATATCCCAACCACTTCCTTAAAAAGATAAATAAATCATTTATTTATTTATTTTTCACTAATTAAGGGATTTGACCCAAGTCAAACACCCTTTCCCTCCAACAAATAATAATAAAATATTCCATAGAGGTGGATCTAGATGTGATTAACATTATTTTAATCATGCACCAAGATCTAGAAGGACCCAATATTTTGTTATAAATAGGAGGGTTTTCCCCCATCATTCTTCACCTTTTGTTTCCTATTAGATCACTCTGGATCTATACACTTGGTCTCATTTCTACCATTTTGCTCCCATTGAGCTCTATCTTCTACATTGGGTTTTCTACATCTACAAGAGAGAGAAAGCTTAGATCTGAAGTGCTGAGGACTACAAAGAACCCATCCCATTGAGGAGATCTGGATACACCTTCTTGTTTCCTCCCAGGTGCCCTGTAATATAAAAATTCATTCAAAAATCGTGTTCTTGTCTTCGCTGTTGGATGCATGGAGCAAATTCTTTACTTTACTGCTTAATGTCTTTCCATTTATAGATCTGTTTGTTGCAGCACTTTAACTACTAACTGCAGATCTGAAGATGTTTTGCAGCCATTATTGTTGTTAGGGCTATTAGTTATGCGTAGCTAAAGTGGTTCTTTTTCGTACGCTTCGACAAAGAATTCATACTAACAAATGGCGACTCCACACGGGTTTTAAATTACGACCGCCGTCGTTTTTCATATTCCTGCATATCCAGCTACTTCAGGCCCTAGGGCTTCTTTTCAGCTGCTTAGTTTTCCTCTTTTTATGTCATTTTTCTCACATAAAACCCTAAAAACTCAAAATTTCTAACTTCCGTGCTTCGGTCTTATCACAGGTTTGCGCCACCGCACCCGAGACGACAATTTTCGTAAAAATCGCCGCCGAAACACGAACGGGGGGTCGTTACCTTTTGGCTCAAAACCCGCGACCTCGACGCACATTTTGGCCTCGTTCGGCGACCTCAACTCGCACCGGTGCCTAACCCCACACCCGCTCTCTTTTTTCAAAAAAAGATTTTTCCTCGTAATTTTTCGGGTTCCTCGCCGTGCCTCTCGCTGTGGTTTTTGCGCCCGTCTCACCCCCCGCCTCGACCAAGATCCGTTCTTGCTACCCATCTAAGTGGATTAAGTGGGAACCCACCCCCCTTAGGCTTTACCCTCCACCAGGGAAGAGCTCTTTGCACTGCTTCTTGTACCGCTTCGCTTCGCAGCTTCGTGCCTCTCTTTTCCGCATCTCTGACCTCACTTCCGCATCCTTTGGAACTGCCTTTTCCTTTCAAATCACCTCTTTGAATGCTTTGTCGGACCTCTAAAGGCCTCCGCCTTGCCCCCCCCCGGATTTTTGCTGATTTCCCTTTTTCCAGCCACCTTGCCTCTGTCTCTTGGCTGTGATCTGCACCCCTTATCTGCAGCTTTATCCTCCAGATCTCTGTCCCCTTTGACCCTAGATCTGTTGAGCTTCCCTTGTGTGTGTTTCCATAGTTTTTCCCTTTCTTTTCAAGCATAGTTTTGAGAGACCCACCTTCTTGGGTTAGATAGATGCATACGTAGCTGTTATTTTTCTGTTATTTCAGCATTTTACTCTGTTCTCTGTAGGTTTATTTTCAGCTACGCAGCACACTTTTTTTCTCTCAACAACGGAAAGGGTTTAAAAATTAAAATCAACGCACACCACACACTGACCCTAAGTGAAGAAGCGCCTGGTTTACACCGCCTGGCAAAGACTCTAAAAATCAATTGTCACTGCACCTTTTCTGCCCTTGACCTTCTTGATTTTGTCCCTTTCTGCCCTTGTCGGTTTCCTTCTTCCTGTCATCATTGCGCCCCCAAGGCGCCTTTCCCGGAGACTTCGTGGCCTTCATCCTCAGTTTCCGGTTGATCGACCTGCTCCGCACCGCCGTCGTCGAGCCAGTCCACCTTCGAGTCCGCACTCCGACTCCTCTCCTGATTCATCGGGTCCCCCTCCTCCTTCCGGTTCTCCCCCTTTTACCTTCACCATGTCCGGATCAGGGCCTAATGCTAGCGGTTCTCCCGGCCCCAATGCCGGCCCTACTTCTAGCGGAACTGTCACAACCACTACTCCGGCCACCCCTGTGCTGCCGTACATTGCAGGCCTCAGCCTCCCCGATTTCCATCAGTTGATTAACGACCCCATTCACCATAATACTACCTGGCCCACTATGCCTACCAAGTTACCCTCTGATATCCCTAAGTTCGAGGGCCTTAACGGCGAAGACCCAACCAATCACGTCCGGTCTTTCCACATGTGGTGTTCCTCCAACTCCATTACCGATGACTCCATCCGTCTTCGTTTGTTCCAACGCACGCTTACCGGCGAAGCTTCTAAATGGTATGTCGAACAGGCCACTTCCTCCCATACCACGTTCGAGACTCTTGCCCAAGCCTTTCTGTCGTACTTCCAGCTCCCTCTCCGATACGACACTGGCACGGAGCTCTTGACTTCATTTAAGCAATCCTCTTCCACACGCCTTTCTGCCCATGTTCAGGAATGGCGACGAAGACGGAGCTTATGTCGAGCCCCTCCCTTTGAAGATCGGGTTTACATGGACCGGTTCCTTCGCACCCTCCCGTCTCCCATCGGCAAAGATGTCGCCTCTCACTTTCCTCAATCTGAAGAAGCCGCCCTCCGAATAGCTTTAAAATATGACCCATCTACGTCTTAACCGTTATGCTTATACCGCCCTCCCCGACATCCCCGCCCCGCGCGAACGCCCCCGGGGCACATAGGGCGACCCCATTCCGCCGACGTATTGTTGGATCTCTTTTCCCCACCCTCTCAAGCCACCCTCCTGGCGAGCCATGGTTTCCCGTGTGGGGAAGCGCACCTCTAGCACTCTGCCCCCTCCCGGCAACATGTATCCAGGATACGGCATGCCTCCTCCTTTTGCCCAACCTCCTGCTTACCTCAATGCTGCCCAACCCAACCCTTACTTTTATCCGCAGCCTGGTGCGCCAACTCCTCCAGCATATGCGCTTCCGCCTCCCTTGCCTCCTCACCACCTGCAACAGCCCTTACAACCCCCTTCAGGGCAAGTATTTGCACAGCAGGGTGCGTTTATTCCCCCTTCTTCTCAAAAAAGGCGGAGAGGCAACCAGAACCCATCTGCCCCCGGTAACCGAGGACCCAATTCTGGTATGGACCCTAACACTAGCAACCAGCCTCAGGGCATCCCGCCCAGGCCGGACAAGCCGCTTCGCACAAACAAGCCCTGTTCGTGTTGCGGTGTTTACGGTCACTACACTCACGATTGTCCTCTCTTACCCCAGATGCGACAGATGTGGGAGTCTCAAGCCACATTGCGCGGACAACACGCCTCCCCTCACGCTCCTCCTAATGTGGCCACTACCCAGCCAGCTGTGTTCACCGATCCTTTCCCTCAACAGGGATTCGTGGCTACCCAACCCCCCGACAGCCATGCAGCCACACCCTCGTCCATTTCTGGTTCCTCTGACTACCAGATCCTTATGATGCGCTCCGATTCGTCCCCTTCTGTCGACCTTCACCTTCAAACTCGGTCTCGCCAGTACCCCAAGCCTCCTGCTCAGTCTGCTCCCGATCCTCCATCTTCAGGTTCTACAGAGCCTCTTTCGACACCCAGTGGCCCCTTACACATCCCTCAACCCAAAGTTGAGGTTCACCCAAAGATTCCAAAGGGTCCATTACGCCGAAATGCTGCTTTCGGTCGAGCCGCCCAATCGTACAGTATAGTAGATGATTTGGCACAATCCCCTGCTGCCATTTCCACACTGGAACTCCTCCAGTCGTGCCCTTCCCAACGGAAGGCTCTACTATCTGCCGTGGGCGCTGTTGATCCTGTTGATGACCAAATGATTGTTTTCGACGCCACTCAATCGGACCACCCTCCTCTTCCTCCTTCCGTTGCTTTCCAAATCCCAGTCAAAATCCGGAACGCCACTGTATCCCGGTGTATAATTGATGAGGGGGCATCCACCTGTGTGATGTCCGCTTCGGTTTGGAAGCAACTCGGCTCCCCTGAGTTGGCCCCTTCCACGATCACTCTTCGAGCGTGGGATGGTCATGCCTCCCAGCCTATTGGCCTGTTTCGTAACTGTCCCATCACCCTCGCCGGTAAGACTGTTTGCGTTGATGTCGAAGTCATTGACGCCCCTCTAGACTACAACATTCTATTGGGGCGAAGCTACGCCTATGCCATGTCTACTGTCCCATCCGCGGTCTTCCGCAAGATGTCTTTTCCACATAATGGAAAGATAGTCACCATTGACCAGCTATCGTATCATGAGCCGCCGTCTCCATCCGCCTCCGAGACGACCATCTCTTCTGTAGCCAACAAGCAAACCGTCGATTCTTTGACCAGTGTCTCCCCCGGCGTCTATAAAGATTCCACCTTGCTTGGAACTTTTCCTCACCTTCCTCCCCCTCCTGTTACTGATCCCAGCTTGTCGAATGTTTGCATGATGCAATCGTCTCAGGCTGCCCATAAACGGCCTGCCTCGGCTAGCCCGCACCCTCCTCCCCGCCCTCCGCAACCCGCTCCTATCCATCCATCTCAGCCAGCCGGACCTCCTCTTTCTGGCCCTCCCCCTACAGCTGGCACCCCCGAACCTCTTTATCCTCCAGGCTCGGTCCCCCCCGGCCTTAACCATCTTGGAGCCGTACCTCCTGGTCACTACCCTGCTGGACAGATCCCCTTCTTGGCTCCCCCTCCCGGAGTATATTCTGTCCCCGTCATGGCCACCCTCTCTCTCCCTAACTTGACCTTGGGTATTCCGGTTTGGTACCTTGACCCCCCAGCCGCCACCCCCCCCGGTCACCCCAAACCTTACATGGCTTTGACACCGGTTCAACCGGTCCCCCTCGCTTCCTCCATAGCCACTGTGCCCCCAGCACCTCCACAGGACCCTTCTCCTGTTGGGTCGGCTCCCGGGAAGAAAGGCAAAGCCCGCAAGGGGGCAACCAAAGACCAAACCACCACGACCAACCCGGCTCCTTCTCCACCCCCAAAGCCTTGTGCCTTATGTGATGTCATTGGTCACACCACCCATGCTTGTCCCGAGTTACCTCGTATCCGACCCATGGTAAACTTCGCGTTCCCCGACACTACGGTCCCTGAAACTCCCACTCCTTCTTCGACCGTCCCCAAGAACGCCAAGACTCTCCGCACCAACAAGCCTTGTGCTTTGTGTGGTGTCCATGGCCACTACTCCCATTATTGTCCTCACCTAACACATTACCGCGCCTCCCTTGAGGTGATCCGCGAGTATGAGGTTGAACAAAATCAATCCCCCTCTCCCATTCTCGCGCAGTATGCTTCAGGCCAGCCTGAGGATCCCCCCGCTCCGATCCACATCCCCCCCCCTGATGTTCAGATGACGGAGTCTACAGTCACCATTATTTACCTATCCTCCTCTGCACGACACCCTGAGCCTAGCCCGTCTGCAGCCTTCCCCATTGTGTCCGTTGATACCCGAGATCACTCCACTTGTGTCTCCGTTGACCTCCGCAGCCCGAGTCCTCGCCATGTTTCTGATAGCTCTCATACATCACCTTGTGTGAGCCTTGATCATCCTGCCCTTTCCCCCTGCCATTACTGCTCGATGACTTCTGTAACCTCACGCTGCCGTCATTTCCTTTCATCCCCTCATTTATTGTCTTGTCACACCATTTTGCAGGACCCCCCGTCCATACCCTTTATCGGTTACGCCGACGGTGCAAGTCGCTACTCCAGGAATCTTGCCTCGGCAGGGTGGGCCATCTTCACCCCCTTGCATGACCTCGTTCTGTCTAACGGGGTATGCATTGGTTCTGCCACCAACAATCAGGCCAAATATGATGCAGCGCGTGGCCTATTAGCCGATGCCTTGTTGCATCGCATCCGCCATCTGCACGTTCGTTTGGATTCCCTGCTTCTTGTAATGCAACTAAATGGTGTTTATCATGTGCATAACCCTGTGCTGTTCAGACGCTATTTACGAGTGAAAGTCTTAATACGTGCGTTTGAAACCATCACTTTCAACCCTGTACCCAGAGACCAAAATCACTACGTAGATAGTATTGCAAACCATGTTCTAGATTGGCATTTATCACACACAAGTCATACAAGACAATAACATTAAATCAACCATCACAAGACGATGCATATTCATAATATGTGTCGCAAACCATATATTGATGAGTCCATCTACTCTGATACATACGACATGCCCATAGCATGTTCCAAAAAACTGGGGGCACCATACGCCCCCCCCATACATATACTTACGACGTGCCCATAGCATGTTCCACAAACTCGGGGCACCATACGCCCCCCCATATATATCCATCCGACATGCCCATAGCATGTTACAAACAAAATCCAAAAAACTGGGGGCACCATATGCCCCCCCATACATTCTAGGGGGCACCACTTGCCCCTTCACACATCCGAGAGGGCACCACATGCCCCTATATCTGGCCCATACACGACGAACGCCCTGATCCGCCCGGATCTCTGTCCGAAGTGTTCCCAGATCCCTCTCCCTCCAGTTGCCTGCAACTCTGCCATACCTGCACAACCACATTCTTTTTGTCAGGGTACAGATCGGGAACACCATAACCACACACCACAATCCAACTCCCAGCCATAAAACAGCACCAAACCCCCCTTATCTCCCAGGTCGCAGTTTTCTGCCATTTTCTGGACCAGGTCGCACTTGTTGCCCTAATACCTGCGTCCTGGGTCGTACTTTTTGCCCCAAAAAGTGCGACCCGGCCATAGAGATGAAGGAGGGGCTGTTTCTGGGGGTTTTGGGCCCTCAACCGCAAATGTAATCCATCAAAATGCAAGAGCAAGGTTAGGCCTCTCGCCTCCAACTGACAGATCTCGAATCCAACGGTCGGTTTGTCCGCTACGTTCGCCGCAAGATTTAGGGCCTTCTCTCCTCTCCACATTCACCACAGCAACAATAGCAAATGAATGATTTTGGAAGGAAAACCGCCTCATTAAAAGAGAACCCCTGTTTCTTCTTTCGACTGATGCGACCACACCGTAGCCCCGTTCGACGAACCGTCAGCACCGCTGGATAGATCTCACCGAGCTCTCAAATGGGTTTTCCTTAGTTTTTGGTGATTTGATACTTCACCTGGGCACATTTTTCCACGAAGGATCACTTCACCGCTCCTTAAAATCGAATTTCCTCACTTATGACACTTGTACTTGGGGCACCATATCGCCCCCTTACTTGTCCATGTTCGTGTTGATTTTCGTCATGAGTACCCACCTTGTACTCATGCTTCTATGACCCCCCATTGGGGCCTTTATTGTGTGGCAGCACTATCTAGTCGCCCTTGCTCAGAGCATCCGAGTTGAGTCATCATTGCATTCATGGAGTCTATCCTGCATCCTTTTACACCCTACTATAGCCCTCCATTCTTTTTGCTTGGTTCCTCTCTTGTGTCGCATCTCATGACCTTCAGCCCCACTGTCCCCCGTCCCTTTCGATATTGTGTCAGTCGCTGCCATGTCATTCATGCCCTTTATGCTCTAACAAGGGAAGTCGTCCATTCGCCACTCCATCCTTCCCATTTCCACCCTCATCATTAGTGTCAGTCTGTCCGTCGCTCTATTGCTCTTCTCTCGTGCCTTAGTTGAGGATCTCTCATTACCTCACCTAAGGCGGACCTCCTTCTGTCGACCTCAGCACATTTATTCCAGAAGCAAGGTCTAGAGGGCGGTGTACCTTGGTTCCAGCTTCCATTTTTGTTCGGTGCCTCGGATCAGGCAGGGGGATTTCTTACCTCCCTTTGACTTGATCGCTTCTCCAGCTCCTTTCAGCATGATCGAGATTCGTATACTGGACAGTCCAGTGACCCAGCAGCAGCTCTTGATGATTCCCGGGCGTGTGTGAGATGTCTCAGCCCTCATGAGGGGGTGGCCCTGCAGGTAGCCCCCCACATGCCCTGATGACCTCTTCATTGCAGCCTTTGATGCCGCTCCAGATTTTGATGATGTTGGCCTTAGCCACTTGCAGCACCTCTATGATTTGCATGTATCAGTCAGATTTTGTGAGCCCTTCCCCATTTACAGGGGGCATTTGGGGTTGTATTTATCTCATGTACTCAGATGATATTGTACTAGTCCTGGTTGTTATCCCAGGCACAGCATGTATGTGAGACTCTTCATTGTATTTTTATCTGGCTCTTGATTATGCCAGCTGTACTCTATGGTTCGGTCCCTTGTTCACCGGACACACTATTCTTTTGTACTTTGTCACGGCGGGCATAGGTATGCCTCCCCCGCCGCCTTCAGCACAGGTACCCTCTCATAACAGAGACTTGTTGCACCTGCGAGTCTCGTCTCCTCCGGGTCTAGTCCTTCAGCACACTATCTACCTCATATTTCTCTCTCTGACATACCCTTTTGTTGTCTAGTGATTGTCTTCTTACAACGTACTTCGGTCATACGATTTGCTCCTGACACTCGCACGCTGGGGGGCAATCTGTTACACTATTTTTTGGTCATCTAACCTTTCATCATTAGATGGACCCAAGTACACCATGTAAGACCAGTTTTACCCCAAGTAAAACTGCTTTCACTATGTTAATTAGGAGACCCCAAAAGGAATAATTAATTAAACCATAATTTAATTATTATTCCCAGTCATGTTTAACTCAAAAACAAAGAAATTAATGAGATAAACCCATAGTTATCTTATTATTTTCTAGGAATAATTATTTAAATCTTATTTAGATAATATTCCTTGTTAAATATGACCAAATCAACCACTATTAATCAAATAAATCATTATTTATTTGATTATATCCCAACCACTTCCTTAAAAAGATAAATAAATCATTTATTTATTTATTTTTCACTAATCAAGGGACTTGACCCAAGTCAAACACCCTTTCCCTCCAACAAATAATAATAAAATATTCCATAGAGGTGGATCTAGATGTGATTAACATTATTTTAATCATGCACCAAGATCTAGAAGGACCCAATATTTTGTTATAAATAGGAGGGGTTTCCCCATCATTCTTCACCTTTTGTTGCATACTAGATCACTCTGGATCTATACACTCGGTCTCATTTTCTGCCATTGTTGCTCCCATTGAGCTCTACCTTCTACATTGGGTTTTCTACATCTACAAGAGAGAGAAAGCTTAGATCTAAAGTGCTGAGGACTACAAAGAACCCATCCCATTGAGGAGATCTGGATACACCTTCTTGTTTCCTCCCAGGTGCCCTGTAATATAAAAATTCATTCAAAAATCGTGTTCTTGTCTTGTCTGTTGGATGCATGGAGCAAACTCTTTACTTTACTGCTTAATATCTTTCCATTTATAGATCTGTTTGTTGCAGCATTTTAACTACTAATTGCAGATCTGAAGATGTTTTGCAGCCATTATTGTTGTTAGGGCTATTAGTTATGCGTAGCTAAAGTGGTTCTTTTTCGTACGCTTCGACAAAGAATTCATACTAACAATTATCCCTAGTACTTGAGCCCTATATTGTTGTATTATATATTGTTAATATAATGAAGTTGTGTTGAAAATTTGAAAATATGTGTATATTTGTGCATATATGATTTACTTCTTTATATTTCCTTTGTGCAAAGTAGTTTAGTGGTTGAGATGCTTGGTTTGGTAGCGTCAGAGATTTAAGAATCTAACCTATACCCAATTTCGTGGAAATTAAACATGGTAACTATTATCACCAAAATCGTAACTGATTGGCTGTTGATCAGACAACTTCTGTGTAACTCTTTCAAACCAATCTTTTGATTGAGGCTTAGCCTCCTCAACTTGAGAGGGCTCTTTCAAAGGTTAATGATATTGAGTAAAGATGTAGATAGATGGCTAACTCTATGTGTTTTGATTTTGTATGTTGAAAGGTTGAAAAAATGGAGACTTGCTACCATTGGGCTATGGAGTCAGTGACAGGGATAAAGATAACAATAGCTCTTCTTGTGGAAGTTGAGGCTTGTATATATTTCAATGAAAGAGTAACACATTCAGGAAAATCCCAATAACTTGAAAGTTCAAAGGAAGTAAGAGCATGTAATACATGAATTCTGAGTAATGAGACATCACGACTATGGAAGAGAAACATTTCAAAGATAGGGCATAAAACTCATTGAAAATACACTAAGAATCTCAGGTGAAGAAAAGTTGTATGTTACTGTATATATCAGTCAATCCAAAGCTTTACAAAGTGGTATACTTAGATAACATTTTCCAACCTGTAGGTTGAAACCAACATTAGCACATATACATTGGGCTTATGGAGTCAAAGAAATCTCAGAAAATCAGTGAATCTAATTTACATGGAAGTTGAGGCACATCAGGGTTTTTAGTCATGAGACATACACCTGAAACATGTAAAAACACAGTCAATCCATTTATAAAGGAAGTTAGAGCATCTAAAGATGAGTTCTGAGTAATATATATGAACACCACTGCAAATAAGATATATAAGAAACACTGATAGAACATGAAAACACTAAAAACCCCTTCTGAATCTCAAGTTGGTCAAGTAGAAGCTCTCTGCATTAGCTGAAATAGTCTTTTTACAATATGCACCAGTTTTTCCAAAAAGTCTCAAACCCTTTGCTAATTCGACCTCTTGGCCTTTAATAGACATCTTACAACATAAGATGATCTCCTCTTAGGCTAGATACATCGAATTTCTAACTAATGACACCTTGCACAACCATAAAACATGAAATTTATGACAAACAGACACCTATCCTACTTGATAGTCCTATTTCAACTAGGACTCATACTGCTTATTACTATATTTAATAACCTTATCCTAACAACCTTATCTACTTGAAATTACATCATTTACAAGTATGTCATCACATGGTCAAATTTGGATGATGGGCTTGAGCTCTTCATGATCACTTTGCTGACCTCCTCAAAAGCAGGAAACCAAACCCTGTTTTTTAGGCATATGGTCTTTTGCATTCATTGAACATTCTGACCATCATGTACTCTTCATTTCGTGGTCCTTTGCTGTTGGAAGTTGAATTAACATATGAAAAAACTCCTCTATAGACTCTAGCTATCCAAAACCATCATCAAACTGTTCAAATGAGTTGAAAATAGACTGCGCTACGAAAACAAGATAGTTTCGTAGCGCTTTTCGTAGCGCTGCCCTTTAACCCTTTTTTCTTCAAAATCTTGACTTATTCCTTCAAAATAATTTTCATTACCTTTATATATATCCTCCTTAGCAATTTAAAACCTTAATTCATATTTTTACCCCCCAAAATGTGATGAAAAAGGTCAAGAAAAGCTGCTACAGCAGTTTCGTAGCGTTTTTCTCCCTTTTTACACTATTTGCGCTACAAAACTGTTGAGTGAGCAGTTTTGTCCAAAATTTTCCAAAATGAAAATTGTAAATGTGCTAAAAACTCAAAATCAATCTTATTTCATCATATCACTTGAAAAACAGAGTCATTCCAGCCTTCTTGAGGTCCCTCCTTCATTTGCAATAGGTTGGCCTATTGGGTTTTCCTATTTTTTCTGAAAAATAGGTCTTGGGATAGAGCCTAAATATCCTACTCCATGATGTATTTTGAGAAACTGAAGGAGGTATTTATAGGCCATGATGTCTTGAATAAAAACCTCTCTTTTTTTTTGAAACACATGTCCTGCTGTCCAGAACCTGCCTTTGAAAAACATGTTTAAAATAGGAGAACTATGTTTTTGAAAATAGGGCTTCAAAGAAAGCCTTGTATCTCCCAACTGGTAACACTTGTGAGAAAAGTGAGAGAGTTTATTATATTTGGGGCTGTGATGAAGACAAAACTCTTTCATAATTCCAAAATACTTTTGCATTTGGCCAGAAACTGAACTTGAAGTTGACTGCTAAAATGTCATGTACAGGACAGTTTTGTAATAGTAGTTTCATAGCGCGTTTTAATTTATCAATTTATCCCACCTCCTAATGAATTTGAATAAACAGAGAGAATTTTTTGTAGTTAGGACTGGTAGGAAGAAAAACCTTTTTCAATTTTCCTAAATTCGTTTTCAGTTGCTCAGAAACCTCCTTGGAAGTTGACTACTCAAAACCAGAAAAAAAGAGTTTTTTCTTCATGAATTTCAGCAGTTTCGTAGCACAAATCAACTTTTTTGAACTAGTGGTCTTATGAAAGTAAGGTTTCTTGGCTAATTGGCTAGTTTTGATGAAAAAAATTAATTGTCTAGTTTTGACGAAAACACTTAGGGAAATGAAATGAAATGAATGATGAAATGATGAATGAATTGACATGAAAAACCTTTAAAATGGATTTGTTTAACACTAAGGAAGGTTCAAACCTAAAAATCTAATACTCCCTTTTGCTCAAATTCAAGAAAATATTCCTAAGACCCTATTTTGACCCAAGATAAAAAAAAAACTTGACACAATTATGTTTTGAATTTTTTTTGGGTGATAACTGTAACAAAGCATATCTGAGCTACTTTGGAGGAAAGTGATACAGAGTGTGCACAACAAAGCAACTCAGAGGGACTTGTTTGTATCTGGACCATGGAGCAGAGAGTGTAGCTGAAGACATGGAGATGTGTTCTTAATAGGTTACATGGCGAGATGGGCTAGGAGTTATGGTGGATTGGTGGTGAGCCTGATGAAAAACAATTTATTGTTGGGAAAATTGTTGTTCGTGGAATTTCATTGATGTGCCATGGATGGTTGGGATAACTCGAGGGATTCTTTACCATGGACGATATCAGGTTGATTGATATGGCTTCATGTGATGGACTACATGTTGGAAGGCTAGAGTCTTCATTGGATCGTGGTTTTTCATATCCGAGTTAGATGAGATTTTCACGAGTGGTATTTGATCCAGGAGTATCAGTGCTTGCAGGAATGGGCTAGTGGATATTGTTTAGGCTCAAAGGGAGTCTAGCCTTAGAGGGAGCAGCCCTATGGAGGTTCGGGATCTTCAAGTTCAATTGTGATGAGGCAAAGGCACTACGGATATTGTCAGATTCATCTAGAGGGTATGTTGCAATGATGGATTCCATATGGGCTAGTGTCATCATCGAAGATGATGATGGTTACTTCCTATTCTTGGAGGTACCTCCCTCGCTAAGAGGGAGTGTTGTTTTTTGTGTAGCTTGAGAGGTACTCCAAGCCCTGGTTTTCAAGGGTTGGAGGTCAAAGTGTCACAAATGGGCTTGTGGGCTTGAGATCCAAGCTTGGGGGTTTTGCACCCATCGATGTTTGGGAAAAGAACAAGATGAACTTGAGAATGAGAAAATTTGAGGCAATAGAGCTTGGCATGTTAATTCCAACACTTTGAAGATCACTCAAATCAGAGCTCTAGAAGTTAAGTTATGAAATTTTGAAGTTATATGTTGGGTTATGGCTTATATTTAAGGCTGACCTAAGATTATTTTAGGCATGTAAAATTTGGACAATCCCTAGGATAACATTGGAAGGATCCCCTCTCTTAGCTATAGAGGAGGGTGATTTGGAGTCATTCTCTCATCCATTTTGTGCAACACATATACCTCAATATGAGCTCGTTGAGGAGGATACTTCTGTGCCCTACCCGTAGTAAAGAGGAGGCATAACAATGTGGGGATAAGGTCTGTTTCAAGGTTGTTTGAGGACCGAAGATGACTGTAATGAATTCCGAGAATGTTAGAGGCTAGGTCGAGTAGATAAGGGTCCTCGCAGGGTTTTTTTTGGGAACGTCTCTTGGTGACAAATTTCATCACAATGCCGACCCTTAGCAACATAAATACTATGTACTAGGATGAAGGCCATAACACCATAGCATGGTGTGTAGAGAAGGGTATACAAGTTGGTTTAAGCCCCCAAACAACAACGTGGTAGAGGATAGTCATCTCAAGGGTATGTTGATGTAGTAGAAGGCTGGTTTAAGGGTATCGTGAGGAGATTCTTTGGTGGAACAGTCATGGGAGAGGAAACATTGCTTGTTGTGGGTAGGTCGTAGGTGCCGCCTTACCATTTGTAGGAAACATAGGTTATATGACAGGTTTTTATTTCCCAAAACAACAACAAAAAAAGTGAAGACCTCTCTAGAGGTGATTTGCGACCATGAAGGGTAGTTTTGGTGACTGATTAGGGGTTGTTGCAGCAGTATAAGATGCCATAACCAGTCATAGTATGAACAAAAACAAAATCAGACTTGGAGCAACAGTCAGAGGAGTGTTGGGTTGGTGATTTGTGGATTAGTCAAAGTGTTGACTATTGCAGGGATCAGTTGATGGGCTGCTTGTAGGAGGCCTTAAGAGTTGTTTGGAGGAGCCCACATGGACTGTTGGGAGGCCTACCAAGCAGCCAAGGTGACAAAATGTACATTAGATCGGAATGTAAGGGGAAAATAGAAAGGTATGTTGCAGGTGGACCTGTGTATGATGGATTGATGGTGTCCTAGGTGAAGACACATTGAGGTGCCTAGATTTGCACAATATCTCCTCTATTGCAGAGCAAAGGGAGGATAGGGGAAGTTTGTGGGAAACCATGTGTAAGGGTCTCCTAGGTGTGGGGATGTCCTAACTAGGAGAAAATTTTACAACATGGACTTGATGTCTTGTGGATTTTTGGAGGGAAACATGAGAGAGGACCAAGTGTGGATGAAATTGGGCACTTATGGTTTGCTGGAGGACAGTGCAATAGTGTCCAAGTTAGAGCCCGATGTGCAACACCTTGATGGAAAAAGGTAGTTGCTAGAGTGGTGGTTGTTGGAGCTCAAGGGTCTGATAAGCCAAGAGAAATTTTGTGGAGCTCGAGATGTGTGTGTGGAGAAGGAATTCTACAATAGATGATGGGCAGTCCTCCTAGCCCATGTTCATTGTGGGAGACAGAAATCTTGCAGTGATAGTTGGCAGCCCTTCGTGCCCTATGTTGGTCTTCACCAGAGCAACGCAGGAAGACCATAGTGGGTTGAAGTCCTTGATTAGCTCAGGAGCAACAATGGGAAGATTGAGAGTTGTTCACAAGTGGAGTTGTGAAAAACTTTGTAGGAGTCTCGATGGGTTGTGCTCTTGATGGCCGAAGGGACAACTAGAGAAGCAGATTGGATAATTGAGATTTAGTGGCTAGATGGACTTGGAGCATTGATAGAGGCAAGAGCTATAGATTTGGAGCCAAAGGACTGAGAAGGTACAAGATACGACCGAGAGGAGCTGTTAGATGCTATAGCCACATGGTCAAAGTATCTTGTCTTGTACTAGTGGATGTATGAGGGCTATTATCTGTGGTACGAGAGCCCTATTCTGTTGTATTATATATTGTTAATATAACAAATTTGGGTTAAAATTTTAAAAAGTTGTGTATATTTGTGCATATATTATTTACTGCTTTATATTTCCACTGTTCAAATTTGTTTAGTGGTTAAGATGCTTGGTTTGGTAGCATCATAGATTTAAGACTCTAACCTATACCCAAGGTTGTGGATATTCAACATGATCATATTAAGGTATGCAAAGCATACTTGAAGGTGCCCTTGAGTACCTTGTATAATGCATGGTAATGGCTTGAATGATGATGTGAGTATGGAGAAGGAGGTAATATTTCTTATAGGAAGGTTAAGTTGTGGTTCAAACATTGAATTTATGTTATAGCTAGAGATGTGCCACAAAGATGAATTTTAGCAAGATATAGATCTTGCTAGTTATGTTTCGATAGCAATAGTGCCACATTGATTTAACTTTAGATAAAAGTTTTGTTGGTTAATTTAGAGAAATTGTATGAAACAAGTACTCTCTTGAAAAAGAGTCATTAAGTAGTACCTTGTGAAAGGTGTTTGAAATTACTGTGAACTCCTATGGTTGATGCTAACCCTGAAATCAACAAAGAGGAATTAAAGGTTGAAAAATGGAATGGATACAATTGCATGAGTGTGCTTTTGAATAGGTTAGATACATGTTTTTCATGGCAAGGAAATGTACCTTGAAATGAAGGGATGTTTTCATAGAGATAAAATGATTGTTGTGATAAATTTTTAAATCAAATTAATTAGTTTTGGAATTTTATTTTACTAATTAAAATACTAGTTGAAATTTGGGTGTGGCTCGCAGTTGAAGCTGAGCTTCAATTTAAGACCATTATAGTCCTATGCATATGTGGCTAAAGAAATTAAATTTTCCAAAAAATATCATCTCTTTTATTAAGCTAACATTGATGCGTTTTTTATAGCACATAAGAATGCACCGAGCCAACGAAGGAAAAACTACCATCATAGTAGTATAATGTAACACGGAGGAAATTCCACGAATCAGGGATATTGAATTTGATGAAAGAAGAGTTATAGAATAACCCCATAATTGGAAAAAAAATGAGAAGTTTGATGGATAAACTTCAAATCTAGAATGTTGATAATGAAAAACTCATTAGAAAACAAGAGAAACCAAAAGAGCTAAATTGAATGTCTCTACAAAGCTCGTCATACATGCAAAGACTATTACAATTTGAACCAACTTCTCATTAGAGAAATTTTTAGGTCTAAAATGGGTCTCCTAAGAAATATTATAAGATAATAGTGGAAATAATAAAATACTATCAGATTACCTAATCAAGTTTTGAAGGGAAAAAAAGAAAAACTACATTTCCAACCGATATTTTCAAATGATCTGCCTACGATTTTACTCAAATTTCAAGCAGGAGCAGTCATTGGATGCAAAATTAATCACATTTTTTCATGTATTTCACATTTTTTGTAATGTAGGGTTCATCGAAAGTATGCAACATGGGTATTCCTTGGATGAAAAATTGAGTTTCGCATCCAACAAGTGCTCCTACTCAAATTTCAGTAAAATCATAGGGATATAAGATGAAAATATGAGTTGAAAATTTAATTTTTTATTTTTTCTTCTTTTCCAATTTTACTCCAAAAATGGTGAATCATACCCCATGGTTGACATCATAATATTGAATCATATTGGTTCTTATAAAGTTTTTCTTTGTTGTAAATTTTTGTTTGAGGCCTATTTTTTACCTCAAAATTTATCTAATGAGAGATATAGGGGGAAACTACAATAGAAAGATCAGGGAGTTCCATGAGATCAAGTTGGTGTAGCTCACCCTTGATGAACATGCTAACAAGTTCATAGAGATATTGAAGTATGCAAAATTTATTAAAGCGGTGGGGATGAGGAAACAATGCTTTCTTAGTGGGTTTCCAAAGTCAAAGCCAAGGACTCCAAATTCAAAATTTGCAAAGCTAAGTGGATGGAGGACCCTTTTGGTGCATGTGTTAGTTTGGAAGAGTTGTAAAAATCGACATCAATAATGGTGGAGTCACTATCCAGAGGATCGAACGACATGGAGTCGACAATGCAACAACAAACAATACACCAATTAGGTCAAGGCAGAGACCACACAACATCTTGGCCCAGTGGAGGTATCATGGTGAGTGGAGAAAGCTTGAATACTGCTTAAGGGAACTAGCAAGATGACGTCAACTAGGCAGACATGGCAATATGGTGAGGTAGGACCAATGGAATTGCAGTTGGGATAGCGTGGTAGAGACAACATGTCAATGGGCCCGGTTGACAGTTAAAGGGCGTGCATGTTCTGAGGCAGATCGGGTGCCAACAATCCCCCACTGATGCATCAAAGGAATTGCGCCGAGGTCATTAACGCATGGGGGGTCACACAATGGGTGGTTTTCCCATATTTTTGATCGCCATATTGACGTTGAAGATGAATTGCGCTACCCAAACCTCTCAAATACACAAAAAACCCAAGGGGGCACACAAACCAAGATTTGTCTCATGACTGTGGAGGAAAGTCAGGCGACGTGGCAGTTGTACAATGGTCAGGACCCCTAATTTTTTTTATAAAGGAGAAATGGTGGAAAAAAGGGTCGAGGGCTCCTTTCTCTCTCCTCTAACAATAGACAAGTGGTGCAATATGATTGGCTCGCAAGGATGACATAGATGCATAGGTGGATGATGAAGTGATGCATAAAAGAATTGGTTGGTTGATTGGGCATCGGGCTGAAAGGGCAGCTATTAGATCTAACTCAGTGTTACACCATTTTTTGGTCATCTAACCCAGTATCGTTAGATGAACCCAAGTACACCATGTAAGACTAATTTTACCCCAAGTAAAATCGCTTTCACCACATTTGTTTACATTTATTGGTCATATTTAACCCAAAACAAGGTAATCAATTAAAATAAATCATTATTTATTTAATTATTTCCTAAGAATAAGTTATTTAAATCACTATTTAAATACTATTCCTAGTTAAATTTGACTAAATCATTTTTTAAATAATTTAATAAACCATTATTTATTTAATTATATTCCCCTCATTTCCCTTAAATAATAAATAAATCATTTATTTATTTATTATTTATAAATAAAGGAATTGACCCAAGTCAAAAACCCTTTCCCCTCCAACAAATATAATAAAATATTCTTAAAGGGTGATTCTGGAATGTGATTAATAATATTTTATTCATGCATCGAGTTCTAGAACACCCCAATATTTTGTTATAAATAGAAGGGTTTTCCCCATTCATTAGTCACCTCCATTGCATTGGATCACACTAGATCTACTCTTGGTCACCAATTTCATTTGTTTGCATTTTGAACTCCCATTGAGTTCCATGTTTGTTAGGGTTTTCCATATTAACCAAAGAGAGGAGTTTTAGATCTGAAACACTGAGGACTTCCAAGGACCCATCCCACTGAGGAGAACTGGAAAACAACTTTCTTGTTTTCCTCTCAGGCCCCCCATTCTTTAATATAATATAAGATTCTTTTTATACATTGTTCTTGTCTTGTTCATTGGATGCATGGAGCCATTTTACATTTTATCTGCTTAATGTCTTTTATGCTTAGATCTAATATTATGCAGAAAACTTAAAGATATTTTGTAGCCATATTTGATGTTAGGGCTACTTGATATGCATAGCTAAAGTGATATTTTACGACGAAAGAATCACACTAACAATTGGCGACTCCACACGGGTTTTCTTTTGCGACCACTGTCGTTTTCTATCTTCCTGCATATCAAGCTGTTTCAGACCCTAGGGTTTCTCTTCCATTTTTTATTTTTCCTCTTTTTCCATTTTTTATGCTAGTTTTCCTCTCCAAAGCCCTCAAACATTCAAAATTCTAACTTCTGTGTGTTTATGGCCTTTTTGCGCAGGTGATCGACATCAGCCGCTGCTGAGACGACAAAATTTTCTGAAATCTGCCGCCGCCAGACCCGGATCTGCAGGTCGCGCTTATCGGCCCAAAAAGTGCGACTTGGCCTTGAGGTCGCACTTTTCTGCCCTAAATCTGTGACCTGGCCTGAAAACAGGCCCAAACCTGCGACCTGCAACTTTTTCTGCAATCTGCCAGCACTTTTTCTGGGTTTCACTGAAGCTTCTGTCAGGGTTTTCCAACCTCTGTCTCCACCTGTTCAGACCTGTTGCTGATCTATTTCACTCACCTAAGTGGGACTCTTGCCCCTTAGGGATTCAGTTCCCTCCACTTTTCGTGGGAGAGTTTGTTGCTGTTTTCAGACGTCTGAATTTCTAGAAGTTTCAGCCTGATTTCAGATCTGATACCTCCTGTTCAGATCCTCACAGGTCAGCTTTTCTTCCCTTTCTATACATTGCCTTTCGCTTTGTTTGGGTTCATCTATAGGGTCACCCCTTTGACCCCCTCTTTTTTGCTGATCTCCTATTTTCTAGCAGCAACCTTGCCCTTGCCTCTTTGCTGCTTTCTGCACCACTTTCCAGCAGATTTCTCCATTAGATCCCAGTCCCTCCGGACCTTAGATCTATTGGTCTCTTGTTAGTGTGCTCTACCCCTTCTAGACTAGTTTTGAGAAACCCACATTCTTGGGTTCGATTGCTGCCTTTTTAGTTGCTAATATTTTGTTCTTTCAGTTTTATTTACTGCAGATTTCTTTTCCATTATGCAGCACACTTTTTCTTTTACTCTCAAAACGTCTGGGTTTAATCAATTAAAATTAACGCACGCCACACACTGACCCTAAGTGAAGAAGAGCCTGGTTAACACCGCCTGGCAAAGACTCTAAAATTAATCGACACTGCACCTCCTTGCCCTTGTCGCGTCTTGCTTTTGCACCTTGCTGCCCTTGTCGGTCTTTCTTCTTCCCGTCATCATTGCGCCTCCAAGGCGTTTCTCCTGGCGACTTCTTGGCCTTCACCCTTAGTTTCCGGTTGGTCGACTTCCTCCTTCCCGTTGTCATCGAGTAAGTCCTCCCCTGAGTCCGCACTCTGACTCTTCCTCTGATTGTTCGGGTTCTCCCCGTCATTCTGGTTCTCCCCCCTCTACCTCCACCATGTATAGTTCTGGACCTAGCCCTAACCCCAGTTCTACTGCTGGGTCCACTTCCAGTGGAACCACTACGGGACCTACCTCGACTGCCCCATTACTTCTGTATATGGCCGGCCTCAGTGTCCCCGACTTCAATAAGCTTATCAATGATCCTATCCGCCATGATGTCAGTTGGCCTGCTATGCCAACCAAGCTCCCCTCCGACATTCCCAAGTTCGAGGGCCTTGCTAGTGAAGATCCCTCCAATCATATCCGATATTTCCACATGTGGTGCTCCTCTAATTCCATCACCGATGACTCCATCCGTCTTCGTTTATTCCAACGTACCCTTACCGACGAGGTATCCAAATGGTATTTTGATCAAACCACCTCTTCCCATACCACTTTTGCAACCATTGCCCAAGCTTTTTTGTCTTATTTCCAACTCCCTCTCCGATACGACACTGGCACTGAACTATTGACCTCCTTTCAGCAATCCTCTTCAACACGTCTCTCCGCTCATGTCCAGGAGTGGCGAAGACGACAAAGCTTATGTCGTGCTCCCCCCTTTGATGATAGAGTTTACATGGATTGGTTCCTTCGCTCTCTCTTACCTCCCATTGGCAAAGATGTCGCCTCCCATTTCCCCCAAACCGAAGAAGCTACCCTTCAAATCGCCTTAAAATATGACCTTATCTATGCCCAGTCTGGTTATATTTATACTGTCCTTCCTGATCTCCCCAGGCTCGGAGGCACTAACGCCTCCGGGACCTCTCACTCTGCCGACGGTATCATCGGAGCCATGTCTCATACCTCTGCTCCACCTCTTATGCCATATGGTTTTCCTCCCAGCGGGGCCAACACCTCCAGCACCTTTCCCCATCCCGGTAACATGTATCCAGGCTTTGGCATGACTCCTCCTTTTTCCCCCTCTCCTGCTTACCTCAATGTTGCCCATTCTCACCCTTACCCTTATCCGCAACCTGGTGTCCCAGCTCCTCCAGCATTTGGACCTATCGCTCCCTTGCCTCCTCCACCCCCACAGCCACACTCACTTCCCCCTCCAGGGCACGTATTTGCGCAACCAGGTGCAACTCCTCCTCTTCCTTCGCAACGAAAGCGGAAAGGCACTCCCTCCACTTCCGGTAATCGTCGACCCAATCCTTCCCGTCTTGATTCTAACACTGCTGACCAGCCTCAGAGCCCTCAGCCCAAGCAAGAAAGGCCACTTCGAACCAATAAGCCCTATTCATGCTGCGGTGTTTACGGTCATTACACCCACGATTGTCCCCGGTTACCACAAATGCGACACATGTGGGAGTCTCAGGCCACTGTGCAGGGACAACACTCCTCTCCTTCTATCTCTTCCTATACGGCTACTTCTCCACCCGCTATGTTTCCCGATCCTTTCCCTCAACAAGGACTCGTGGTCACCCAGTCGCCTCATGGCCCGGAACCCACTCAACCTTCTCCTTCTGGTCCCTTTGATTACCAGATCCTCATGATGGCCTCAGACCAATCTCTCACCGCCAATCCTTCCCTTCAAACTCAGTCCCCCATTCCTTCTTCCCCCGAGGCCCCATCCTCGGGCCCTACTAAACCTCTATCGACACCCAATGGTCCCTTGCCAATTCCTCCTCCCAACGCCAAGATTCATACCCAAATCCCTAAGGGCCCATTATGCCGAAATGCTGCCTCTGATCAGATGGACCTGGATGCTGTCAACCCTACTGATGACCAGTTAATTGTTTTCGATCCCCGTCAACTTGACCATCCCCCTCTTCCTGCGTCTGTTGCTTTCCAAATCTCGGTTCAAATCCACAATGCCACTATTGCTCGATGCGTCATTGATGAGGGGGCATCTACCTGTCTCATGTCTGTTTCGGTTTGTAAACAACTCGGATCTCCTGCATTGGCCCCTTCCACAATCACCCTTCGTGCGTGGGATGGCCATGCTTCTCAGCCCGTCGGCCTCTTCCGCCGCTGTCCTATTACTCTTGCGGGAAAAACTGTGTGTGTCGACATTGAAGTGATCAACGCCCCTCTTGACTACAACCTACTCTTAGGGCATAGTTACACCTATGCCATGTCTGTCGTCCCATCCGTAGTTTATCGCAAGATGTTCTTCCCTCATAAGGGAAAAATCGTCACCATCGACCAGTTATCGTATCGTACACCAAAATCTCAGATTTCCCCTGAGCCCTCTATTTCCACCGCCACTACGTCTTGGCCCAGTGTCCCTCCCGGCCTCTTTAAAGACTCCTACTTGCTCGACACCCTTCTTGACTCACCTACCCTCTCTGACCCCAGCCTGGCAAGCGTTTGCATGATGCAATCATCTTGGGTTGACCTTACACAGCCCACTTTGGCTAGTCTGCAACCTCAAATTTCCCCAACTCCTCCGGCTCCTAGCCCTTCACCCCCGCTAGCCAGTCTTTTTCTTTCAGAATCTTCCCTCCCTACTGGAACGATTCCGCCTGATTTCAATCCCCTTGGCCCTGTCCCTCCTGGCCATTTTCCTACTGGTCAGATTCCTTTCCTCGCTCCCCCTCCTGGAGCTTCCTCTGTCCCTATCTTGGCTACCCTCTCCCTACCCAACTTGACCTTAGGTATACCCGTCTGGTATCTAAGCCCCCCTGCCCCTACCCTGCCTGGTCAACCCAAGCCGTATCTTACTTTGACTCTGGTTCAACCAATACCCATGGCCTCTTCCGCTGCTCCAACACCTCAGTCTCCTCACCCGGCACCTCCTCCTGTTACAACCATGTCCGGTGACAATAGCAAATCTCGCAGGGGGGCACCAAAGGACACGGTGGCATTGACAACTTCCACCCCTCCTCGCCTTCCGAAACATCCCCTCCAGTGCGCCTTGTGCGACGTTGTCGGCCATGCCACCCATACCTGTCCTGAATTACCACACCTCAAAACCGTGGTCAACGAAACGTTTCCAGAATCTGATATTCCCATGGTCCAGGTCACCCTCCCTGGTTCCCTTCCCAAACTTAAAATCTTGCGCACCAATCACCCTTGTTCTTTATGCGACTTCCATGGGCATTATACCCACCTTTTCCCCCGTCTGGACGAGTATTGTGCTTCTTTGGCCGCTTACCGCCAATTCGAAGCCGCGCTTGCCCGCCCTCCTTTTTTAACCCCCGACCATGCGTCCACCACAATTACTATTTCTCCTCCTGTATTGACATGACCAAACCTTCTGCCACTATTTCCTACCTTTCCTCATCACCGCGCTCCCCAGCATCCAACCCCTTAGCCCCGTCCCCCACTGTTTCGCCTACCCACTCATCTATTGACCCTAGTGTCCCTTCTCATATCGACACAAACACAAGCCTTTCCCTTCAACATCAGATATCTCATATTTCTACCTCTTCGGGTCATCCTATGTCATACACTATTCCCCTCTTCCAATCCGATGAAGACATCATGGAAGCCATGACTACACCTGACTTTGCATGGGACGATATGCACCATCGTGCATACTTCCTACCACATCAATCACATGACCAATATGCTCTCGAATCCAAAGACTTCATTCCCAATAAATTTGATTGGTTCAATAACCCCATCCCTGCTCTTGACGCTTTCGAAGAAGGCAATATGGCTAACATCTCCCCTACCATCAAAATAGACATTTCTGTCAAACCAGGTATCAAAGAACACATCACCATGGGTGCCCACTGCACTCCGAAAGAAATTTAAGCCTACACCAACCTCTTCACAGAATTCCATGATGTTTTCGCCTGATCCTACTCAGAAATGCCAGGACTCTATCCGGCCATTGTTGAACACCACATCGACACATGGCCTGATGCCACTCCGATCCATCAAAATTTAAGACCCATTCATCCATCTAGACGTGAAGCCATCAAAGCTGAATCGATAAGCTCCGGCAGGCTGGTTTTATTTACCCCATTGAGTACACCACTTGGGTGTTCAACCCAGTTCCTGTTCTCAAAAAACAAGGCACCATTCGTGTTTGCACTGACTTTCGCGATCTGAACAAAGCTTGTCCCAAAGACAACTTCCCCACACCAGTTATTGACCAAATCATTGATGAGTGTGCGGGGCACGAAGTCTTATCCTTTATGGATGGCTTCTCAAGATACAACCAAATCGTTATCTGTCATGCTGATCAACTTAAAGCCGCGTTCATTAGTCCATGGGGCACTTTTGCATACCGAGTCATGCCATTTGGTCTTAAGAACGCTGGTGCCACTTTTCAACGAGCTATGTCTTATTGTTTCCATGACCTATCTCATATTATCCTCGCCTATTTATACCACCTTACTGTGCGTTCTAAACATCGGGCGCAACACCTACATGATCTGCATACCATTTTCCTCCACTGTCACAAGTATAACATCCGTCTTAACCCTTTGAAATGTGTCTTCTGTGTTCCCGCCGGTCGTCTCCTCGGCTTCATCGTATCTAAAGACGAGATAACTCTTGACCCTTTGAAATTTCAAGCCATTCTTGAACTGCCTATACCTCGAACCTTACAACAACTCCAAAGCCTCCAAGGCAAAGCTAATTTTCTTCGTTGATTCGTTCCTAACTATGCGACCACCGCACATGGTTTCCTTCGACTTCTTCGCTCCCACACTTCTTTTTTCTGGGATACCTATGCTCAACAATATTTTGATGCCCTCAAACATGCTCTCACCTATGCCCCCTTGATTCGTCATCCTGACTTTGACCAAGATTTCATCCTTTACATCTCCGCCTCCACCCATTCGGTTGCTGGTGTCCTTATTCAAGAAGATGATAACGGCCTCGAGCATGTGATCTATTATGTCAGTAAAAACCTTGCTGGCCCACCTGTGTCCTACTTACATGAAGAAAATTTAGCACTAGCTGTTGTGTTCTCGGTCCAAAAAATGCGTCATTATATCCTCTTGTGTTCCACCAAGGTTGTGACTGATTCCAACCCCATGGCTTTCCTGTTGAGTCGACGCATCCTCAATGGGCAGTACGCTCGTTGGGTCGTTATTCTCCAAGAATTTGACCTTGAATTTGTCACCCCAAAAAGTAAGAAAGGTTTAGCCCTCGCTGAACTCATTTCCAATTTGCCTACCTGGACGCAAGACACTCCTATTAATGATGCTTTTCCTGATGAACATTTATTTGCCATCACCACTGATGATCCTTGCTACGGTGATATCCTTAATTACCTGTGAACCCAAAAGTTCACCCTTCATCTTGATCGCGCTGCCTGAAAACGCATCCGACACCAAGCCTCTCTCTACCTTCTAATCGGCGATGACCTTTATCATCGTGGAGTAGATAATGTCCTTCGTCGTTGCCTCACACACGCCGAAGCTGAATAAGTCCTCAACGCCTGCCATAGCGGTGCTTGTGGGGGCCACCTTTCTGGCCTTGCCACCGCCCAAAAAATCATGCGCGCCGGGTATTTTTGGCCTTCTCTCTTCAGTGATTGCATTGAAGCAGTCAAACACTGTTCCAATTGCCAACATTTCACCCCCAAGGTGTGAGCTCCTCTCGCTCCCCTCCATCCTGTCATCACAGTTGGCCTTTTTTGCAAATGGGCCATTGAATTTATGGAATGTCGACCTCCCTCCACCGGTAACCACAAATACATCATCGTGGTAGTTGACTATTTCACCAAATGGGCTAAATCTATGCCGACATTCAACAATACGGCAGCCACTGTAACCCTCTTTTTCTTTAACCATGTCATCACTCGATTTGGAGTTCCAAAACAGTTAGTCTCTAACCATGGCCGACATTTCAAAGATGAGATCTGGCATGAGCTATCCTCACTCTTGGGTTTTGAGCACCAATATTCATCTTCCTATTACCCCCAAGGTAATGACCAAGTTGAAGCGGTCAACAAAATTCTTAAAACCATGCTTCAACGAACGGTGAATAAGCACAAAAACAATTGGCACCTTATGCTCTTCCCTTATTTGTGGGCTTATCGGACTTTGGTTAAAACCGCCACTAGTTTCAATCCTTTCCACCTTGTCTTCGGTGAGGAGGCAGTACTACCAATCGAGTGTGAAATCCCTTCCCCTCACATGGCCGTCGAACTCCTCCCTGATACCCAACCTCTAGAACAACGACTTATCATGCTCGAGCGCACCTCTGAAGACCGTCGTGTTGCATTACAAACTCTTGAAGCGGCCAAAAAGCGCACCAAAGCTCAGTATGACAGAAAATTATATCCTTGCCAATTTCACGAAGGTGACCTTGTTCTCATCTATGACTAGGCCCATGATACCCTTGGTCATGGGAAGTTCGACTCACTATGGCTCGGTCCTTACATTATCAGTAAAGACCTTGGGAAGGGGGCCTATCTTTTAGAGGAATTTGAAGGCCACCCCCTTCCTAATCCTCGCAATGCACTCTATCTCAAGAAATATTACCCCTAGCATTTCCCGCTTGAAATGCACGTTCTATTTCTCTTGTAGATAGCCAGCATATATTCGTTTTCACTTTTCGCTACTTCGCCAGGACCCCCATTGTCCACGAAGTCTTCCCTTACACCCCCTTAAAATCGGATTTTCTCACTTACACCACAGTTCAGTGGGGGGCACCAATTTGCCCACACACTCCTCTCCGTTCGTGATAATTTCCGTCATGAGTTACCAGTTTGTACTCATGCTTTTTATGGTCCCCATTGGAACCATCCCTCATTTCATCATCATTAGTGTCCGTCTGTTCGGCGCTCCACTATTTTCTCTCATGCCTTAGTTGGGGTTCCCTTATTTCCTTACCCATGGTGGACCGACTTCTGTCGACATCAGCTCATTTAATCCAGAAGTCAGGTCTAGGGGGCAGTGTACCTTGGTTCGAGCCCTTTTCAGACTGATTGTGATCTACACACTTGATGGTTCAGTGATGCAGTAGCAGCTATTGGTGATACCCGGGTGTGTGCAAGATGTCTCAACCCTCAGGAGGGGGTGGCCCTGCAGGTAGCCCCCCACATACCCGGATGACTTCTTCAGTCCAACACTTGATGCAGCTCCTATCATTTGATGATATCGGCCTCAGGCGCTTGCAACACCTCTTCGATTTGCACATGTCGGTCCGATTTTGCGAACCCTTCCCCGTGTGTAGGGGGCATTTAGGTGTATTACTATCTCATGTACTACCATATTATTTTATAAGTCCTGACGATTATTCCAGGCATCGCATGTATGTGGGATTCATCATTCTTGATTTCTGGCTCATGATTAGGTCAGCACTGGTTTTACTATTGCGTTCCGTGGTTTTCCGGGCGCCTTATTATTTGTACTATTGTCTCGGCGGGCATAGGTATGCCTCCCTCGCCGCCATTCACATTGGTACCACATCATACACTTGAGACTTGTTGCACCTGCTAGTCTCGTCTCCTCAGGGTCTAGTCCTCCACCACTTTCGATTACCTTACATTCCTCTCTTTCATTTCTATCTTGCTGTTTAGTGATTCAGTTCTTACAACGTACTTCGGTCATACGATTTTCTCCTAACACTCGTATGTTGGGGGCAATCTGTTACACCATTTTTTGGTCATCTAACCCAGTATCGTTAGATGAACCCAAGTACACCATGTAAGACTAATTTTACCCCAAGTAAAATCGCTTTCACCACATTTGTTTACATTTCTTGGTCATATTTAACCCAAAACAAGGTAATCAATTAAAATAAATCATTATTTATTTAATTATTTCCTAAGATTAAGTTATTTAAATCACTATTTAAATACTATTCCTAGTTAAATTTGACTAAATCATTTTTTAAATAATTAAATAAACCATTATTTATTTAATTATATTCCCCTCATTTCCCTTAAATAATAAATAAATAATTTATTTATTTATTATTTATAAATAAAGGAATTGACCCAAGTCAAAAACCCTTTCCCCTCCAACAAATATAATAAAATATTCCTAAAGGGTGATTCTAGAATGTGATTAATAATATTTTATTCATGCACCGAGTTCTAGAACACCCCAATATTTTGTTATAAATAGAAGGGTTTTCCCCATTCATTAGTCACCTCCATTGCATTGGATCACACTAGATCTACTCTTGGTCACCAATTTCATTTTTTTGCATTTTGAACTCCCATTGAGTTCCATGTTTGTTAGGGTTTTCCATATTAACCAAAGAGAGGAATTTTAGATCTGAAACACTGAGGACTTCCAAGGACCCATCCCACTGAGGAGAACTGGAAAACACCTTTCTTGTTTTCCTCTCAGGCCCCCCATTCTTTAATATAATATAAGATTCTTTTTATACATTGTTCTTGTCTTGTTCATTGGATGCATGGAGCCATTTTACATTTTATCTTCTTAATGTCTTTTATGCTTAGATCTATTTTTATGCAGCAAACTTAAAGATATTTTGCAGCCATATTTGATGTTAGGGCTACTTGATATGCATAGCTAAAGTGATATTTTACGACGAAAGAATCACACTAACACTCAGTGCGAAACTACAATGATTGTTCAGAGGTGCAACGAAAATACCCCACTTGAAAACTCAACTAGTAAGGTAAATCCCAAAGGTAAAATAAGGAAGCATAGCGGAAGCATTGGGACATGAGCACTGGGTTGACATGGAAGATAGAGCAAAGAACTGACCAATGAGGAATAATGTGAGCGGACCACACTGGGACAACTCATCCCATAAGAAGGACCCTGACAGATTATAAAGGGGCATAGGCCTATTGTGACAGGATACAATCTCCAAGGAAAAGGGTTCTATAGGTGATTTATGACCGAGAGCGCTAACTTAAGGAGAAAAGGAACGGAGGTAAGCGGTTAAGTGCCTAAAGACCAAGGCGAAGGTCATGACACAAGGTTTTGTGGTGGAAAAGAGATATAGCGACAACATACATGTGCTAAAGCCTACTATTGGTGAAACAGACAAATTAAGTGGCGAAATTGGTAGTTAAGAAATAGATAGAGCCCACTAACTATAGTAAAGCTCCGCTAAACTCTGATAAGTGCCAGATTGTCTAAAATTAGCAGAAAAAATCATAGATTGAGTTTATAACTGCAGTTCAGAGATAAAAAACTTAAAGATCACATTCAATAAACTCAAATAAACAGGAGAAAGCAAGAGATAAAAATTCATGCAAGAATGTAAGAAAATCAAAGAGGAAAAAATATCAAAGCAAAATTCTTTATAAGCATAATTGATTAAGACTTTATGAAGACTTGGTGCAAGACCTTGTGATGAAGTGATGTGTTGGTGTGCTGCCGTGATGGTGTATTTCTCAGTAATCACGGGTTGTTGAAGGTGGTGTTGGAAAAATTGTTTTATTGTGTAAGAAGATGTGGCATTCATGGTTCTTGTATGAAAATGGATGAAAAA
This sequence comes from Pinus albicaulis, assembly GCA_034641835.2. Classification (NCBI taxonomy): domain Eukaryota; kingdom Viridiplantae; phylum Streptophyta; class Pinopsida; order Pinales; family Pinaceae; genus Pinus; species Pinus albicaulis. The sequence continues at coordinate 1,419,545,155 of CM076570.1, read as the reverse complement.
TGAATAATTGATGTCAAACAAGTTGTAGCCTGCAAATCAGGTGTTGGTGCTCCTTCTAGTAGGTGTTGGTAAATATTTGGGGTTTTAACTCCATTAAGTTGTAGCTGATAAATCAGGGAGTTGTAGCTTCCTATTGGTTGTAGCCAGAGAAATTTGTAAGAGAAAGTTGTAGCTTTCCCTGTGAAGAAATTAAAGAGTAGTTTGAAGGATTTGTGTGTTCCTTGTGTTACTAAAATTATTTCATATCATGCTCATATGAATTAATTGCTGAAACACTTTATGGTGTCCTAATATCATTTCATAAGTGAAATAAAGTTTTAAAATTCCTACAATACTGATTCACTCCCCTCTCAGTATTGTCTTGGTTTCTAACAATTGGTATAAGAGCCAAGTTACTTCATATCAGTTTAATATCTAGAAGAAAGATCAAGGACAATGGAAAACTAGGAAGGGGGATTTAACAATAGGGAACCTAAGCTCAATGGAACAAATTTTGTGTTTTGGAAAGTAAGGATGAAGAATTACATTCAATCACTTGGAGTTGATGTATGGGATGTTGTGGAAGAATAATATCAAAAGCCTCCAGTAGTGATTACCAAAGATCAAAAGATGGAGTTCACATGCAACGCTAAAGCCATGAATGCCTTATTTGTTGGCATACCTGATTAAGAACTTGTCAAAATGATGGACTACACATATTCCAAAGCTATCTAGGACAAGACGAGTAGTTTCTATGAAGGAGAAAACAAGGTAAAGAAAGCTAAACTCTAAGGTTTTAGAATGCAATTCGAGTCTTTAAGGATGCATGATGATGAATGTATTGCAAAATATTTTTTAAGAGTTGATGAGATTGTGAACACTATAAGAGGTCTTAATGAGAAGCTAGATGAAGTTTTAGTAATTCAAAATGTGTTGAGCTCTCTTCCTGAGAGATTTAATCCCAAGGTTACAACCATTGAAGAAATGACCAATCTGAACACTCTCACTCTAGATCAAGTACTTGGTATAATTACTGCCTATGTGATGAGAAATTATAATGGAAAGCCTGAAACAAAAGAATCAACCTTCAAAGTAGATAAGAAGCCCAAGGAAAAGCATGATTATTCATGTTGTGAATCTGACGAAGAAGAATCCAAGTTTGCGAGGAAGCTCAAGAGAGGCTTAGGCAAGTATAAAGGTAAGCTACATTAAGTGTTTTACTTGTGTAAAAGTTGGTTATTATGCATCAAAATGTCTTGAAAAGAAGAAAAAGGATTATAATCCAAGAGAAAAATTCAGAAAAGTGAAAAAAGTTAGAAATAAGGCTAAAAAGAGGGGTCTCTATGTTCAAGAAGATAGTTCCTTTGAAAGTGCATCCACTCCTCAAATGAGGACAAAGATGATGAAATGTCAAATGTATTCATGTTGATGGCCATAAACAATATGCAAGTCATGTAGAAATTAGCTGAATAAATCACTTATTCAATGGAGATTAACCCGATTACACATCAATTTCGAATTGCATGCATAACACATAATCTCATCTACAATTAATTGTCACATGCGGAAATAATAGAAGCAATCTCACATCAAATCAATCACATATTAACTCAGTATGTATGGGGAAAGCCTATAGCTGAAAACCCCGCAGCTATTGTGTATATTATAATGGAGAAATCATGTAACCAATCAAGTACAATACTCCTCACAAGTACTCAGTACTTTCTCATAAAGTCACACACAATCTAACTCAGTTTTGAACAAGTCACTGGTTCAAAACTCACTGCTGATTGCCTTGCCTCTATTGCGCAATCATGGCCTGGTTATGTAGAGATCCAAGGTTCGAATCTCGTTGGCTTGACTGCGCAATTGTCATGGACAATTCCTCCAAGTGTGGTGCAAATCTCATGCACAACTGATCCTCCAACTGATAGCTATACTCACCCTTTCATCTACCTCTTTCTCTGGTCTCCACTGAACTGATCATGCACTGTAGTGAACTGATGTGTTCTTGAGTTGACTAATGAGTTACTAATTAATGAATTAAATAATATTTAATTCACTCCACTCATAACTAATTGATTAACTAGTTAAACTAATCTCAACTAGTTCAACTAAAATAAACAGAACACAACTCCACTATCTGTCTCATTAACTCCTCCAAAACTTCTGCCACTGAAGTCCAACTGAAGTCAACCATGCAAGATGCCATCAAACCCTAGGAACCACGTGATTCCTCTGTCTGTTGCATGAGCCACCTCCATGACTCGAACTGAAGTGCTCCAAGAGAGTAAACTGTTGTTTATAGTCAAAATATTATTAAGGGTAAATAATATTTGACTTCCATATTTTTAGGAGAGGCAGTCTAAAAATAGCCTGGGACCTAAAAATATGAGTCTCATCTATTTTTACCAGCATGTCGCATGCTTCAAGAATCTCCAACTGGAATCTCTGAATCATGCTCCGTATGTCTAAAAATAGACATAGTCTAAAAATAGACTTTGCGCCAGAATTTGCCTGCGGGCCCACTTAGTGAAGGCGACTTTATTTCACTAAGCTCCATCATCTTGCTGCATTCTCAACACTCCCTCTCAGCAAGATATGGATTATCTGCAATCCCTATCCTGCCTCTGTGGAATTTGAACTTGCTCCTGGTGAGCGCCTTCGTCAGGATGTCGGCATCCTGATCCTCCGTGGGAACATATGAAAGCATCATGATCCTCCGCTGAACACAATCTCTGATATGATGGTAGCTGATGTCGATATGTTTGGACCTATCATGAAAAACTGGATTAGCCGAGAGCTTGATGCAGCTCTGGTTATCACAGTAGATCACTGTAGGCTCCAAATGCAACCTGAACAAACCTGCGAGGATCTTCCTCATCCAAATAGCCTCACATGCAGCCAAGCTTGTTGCCATGTACTCGGCCTCTGCTGAACTGAGTGCCACGGATCTCTGCTTCCTGCTGTACCAGGAAACTGCTGTCGACCCAATGCTGAAAACTCCTCCCGAAGTGCTCTTCCGGTCCGTTGGACTCCCTGCCCAATCTGCATCAGTGAAGCCAGAAAGCTTCGCTCCATCCTCCTGTCTGTACCATAGACCATATCCCGATGTGCCTCTGATATAGCGCAATACATGCTTGCCTGCCTTCCAAAAGAGCTTGGTAGGCTTAACCATAGCTTACGAAAGCTGGTTAACTGCATAGCATATATCGGGTCGTGTATTGACCAGATACATAAGCGACCCCACCAACTTTCGATAGACAGTGGCATCCACTACCTCCGCTGAAGTAGCATCCTCCTTCCTCCAACCACCAGGAAGAGGAGTGTCAATAGGCTTGCAGCCTTGCATGTTGAACCTCTCCAGAATCTCCCAGGCATACTTGCTATGAGAAACAAACAGTCCTCCGCTGTGCTGCCAAATCTCCAATCCCGGGAAATAATGAAGGATGCCCAAGTCCTTCATCTCAAACTCTCGTGCAATATCCTCCTTGCATGAAAGTATCAACTGCTCATCGCCAGTCAAAATCAGATCATCTACATACAGTACGATGATCAACAGCTTCCCCTCCACCACAATCTGGTACAGGTTTGGATCTGCCTCACTCTTGGAGAATCCAAGCCCGGTGAAGTAGCTGTCTATCCGAGTGTGCCAAGCACGAGGTGCTTGCTTCAGCCCATACAGTGCTCTCTTGAGTCGGCACACATGCGACTCACTGCTGAAGATCTCAAAACCTTCAGGCTGCTCTATGTACACCTCTTCCTCAATAACTCCATTGAGGAACGCAGTCTTCACATCCATCTGATGAATGTGCCACCCCATCTGCGCTGAGAGGGCAAGGATCGTCCGTATGGAAGAGTACCTTGCGACAGGTGCAAAAGTCTCCTCATAGTCAATCCCCTCGATCTGTGAGAAGCCACGGGCGACAAATCTCGCCTTGTACTTCTCCACACTCCCGTCAGCTGCCTGCTTCACCTTGTAGATCCATCGCAAACCCACCACTGATTTCCCAACCGGTCTTGGGACAATCTCCCATGCACTGTTCCTGATGATCGAATCATATTCTTCGATCATGGCATCAACTCATGCGGGTTCCTCCACGGCTTCCTCAAAAGAGGATGGCTCCGTCACAACACATTGACTCACAAGAGCCATGTATCCAGTGTACCGATCCGGTGACTGTCTCTGTCTGCGCTGTGCTGTAGGTGGTCCTACAACCTTCTCTGCATCTCGAGCCAATCGCTCAGCTTCTGTAGTGCGCATGCGCCCTCTGATGGTTGGCGTTGCATGGGTGGTTTCTTCCACCTCCTGAACCTCCTCTTGTGGCTGATCCACATCCGGAAGCTCCTCCTTAGGAACTAACAGCTCCTCATCTGCATGCAAGTGTATCTCCCTCTCAAGCGAACACTGCATGGCTTTCTCCTCCTGAAATTTTATATCCCGTCGCACAACAGTCTTGCGACTGTCTGGCACATACACTCGATAGTTATGAGGTGTATTAGTGTACCCCACAAATATTCCAACTTCAGCAGTTGGATCCAGCTTCCTTCTCGCATCCTTCGTCACATGCATGTAGACAGGAGATCCGAAAATCCGCAAATGGGAAATATCAGGCCTCTTGCCAGAATAAGCCTCCTCTGGTGTACTCATGCCAAGAACCTTGTGAGGACAACGGTTCTGCACATACACTGCTGTATTGCATTCCTCAGCCCACAAGTGAAGGGGTAGGCCCTGATCATGCAACATCGCCCGTGCAGCACCCACGATCGTTCTGTTCTTCCGCTCAGCCACCCCGTTCTGCTGTGGGTTATGGGATGCGATGAGCTCTCTCCGAATCCCTTCTGCGCTGCAGAACTCCTTGAATTCAGCCGAGATGAATTCACCACCGTTATCACTCCTTAGAGCAATCACCTTCTTCCCCGACTCCTTCTCGACCGATTAACAAGCAGACTTAGATTTGTCCTCTTCTTACATGAAGATCCGGCTTTAAGAGAGAAATCATGTAAGATCACACATAATACTTGTGCTTTCTTTGTGGGCGCAGCGAGAAAAGGACCACACGTACGTGTCGAACTCTCTCAAGGATGGGTGGTGCGTGACTATCCTTCTCGTGAAAGGTGGCTTTCACATACTTCCTAAGTACACCCCTTGCTGTGGCAGTAGAAGTGGCAAGGTGCCGCCAAGAGTCCAGCCAGAATCTATTTCCTTGAATCTTCAAAGCTCCATGGTGAAGATGGCCCAATCTCCTGTGCCATAGTTCGCCCTCATCATCCCGGCTCACCACATCTCCAGCCTTGCATGCCATAGCTGCGCAGTCATCTACCTGCAACTGATAAAGGTTCCGAGTTCGAACCCCTATCTTCCGGGTCTCTCCAGTAGTCTTACTGCGCAGGAAGGCTTTTCCTTCGCTGAAGACCACATCATACCCCTTATCCTCCAACATCGCTACTGAAATCAGGTTCTTCTTCAATCCAGGTACATGCATGACATCCTTTAATACAAAGGGTTTACCAGACTCCCTCTGAAAGGATACGGTACCGATACCAGTCGCATTGTATCTACCATCATCGCCCATCTCGATGTGCACACCCAAATCTTTGTTCTCCAGATCTGAGAACAACTCATGATCTCCCGTCATATGAAATGACGCACCGCTGTCCAAGAACCACACCGATCCCATCACACTTGAAACCAAGCATGCAATCAGTGAAAAGTCAAGCTCGAACTGTGAAGCCAAAGCTTCTCCATCTGCAGATCTTCCCGCTTGCTTGTTCTTCTTCTTCTTTGGATAATTGGTAGCATAATGTCCGTGATCATGGCAGTGAAAACACTTCACTTTCGCCATATCCTGCTTCTTGCCCTTTGCACCAGAATGAGAGGTTTTCTTACCCTTCCCCTTCTTTGCTTTGGCAACCAAAGCGCAGTTTTCTTCATCGGCTCCCTTTGATGAAGATCCATCTCGAGTAGTCCTCCTTATCTCCTCCTGCATGAGATCCGCCCAAAGGCGCTCCCATCCCGGCAGCTTCTCCCGGCCATTGACACTATCTTGATATGAGTGCCAAGCCTTCGGAAGACCAAGGAGAGCCAGGTCGACCATGTCCTCGTCTTCGACAGTCACCCCCACACTTCCCGGCTCATCTCTGCATTGAGTGAACTTCGTGAGGTATTTGGCGATACTGTCGCCTTTCTCCATCTTGATGTTCCTGAGCTTATCTTTGAGCGCCAGCTTCCTTTGGTCACTCTTACTCTGGAATAGATCCGTCAAAGCTTTCCACATTAAATATGGAGTAGCCTTTCCATGCAGGGTGGATACAATATGATCCTTGACGCCCTCCAACAGGATCCTTCGACACTTCGCCATCTTCTTTTGCCATGCATCGACTTCAGCAGGATCAGTGGGCTTTTGGACATCCATATCTACGAACTCCTTGAGACCATTATCTTCTAATACTGCTTCCATGCGATCCTTCCATGCAACATAATTCGAACTGCCTTCAAGAGCATATTCGAGTCGCAAACCGTTGAAAGACATTTTCAACACCGGCACCAAGAAAACAAAGTTGCTGCAAAATTCGAATTCCAAACTCCAAGCTCTATCGCTTCCGATCTACACTTGAGAACAAATTATTTCCAAATCAGAGATTGACTGCAAGGGGCGTTTACTAGACCTTTCACTTTCCGAAGAAAGATGAATCCGGAGGCTTCCTGGCCCGTATGCAGACTCTGTCCGAGGAAATAAGTTTGCAATCACCGTAATAGATCTCGACAATTAATCTTGCTCTGATACCATGTAGAAATTAGCTGAATAAATCACTTATTCAATGGAGATTAACCTGATTACACATCAATTTCGAATTGCATGCATAACACATAATCTCATCTACAATTAATTGTCACATGCGGAAATAATAGAAGCAATCTCACATCAAATCAATCACACATTAACTCGGTATGTATGGGGAAAGCCTATAGCTGAAAACCCCGCAGCTATTGTGTATATTATAATGGAGAAATCATGTAACCAACAAAGTACAATACTCCTCACAAGTACTCAGTACTTTCTCATAAAGTCACACACAATCTAACTCAGTTTTGAACAAGTCTCGGGTTCAAAACTCACTGTTGACTGCCTTGCCTCTATTGCGCAATCATGGCCTGTATATGAAGAGATCCAAGGTTCGAATCCCCTTGGCTTGACTGCGCAATTTTCATGGAAAATTCCTCCAAGTGTAATGCAAATCCCATGCAAAACTGATCCTCCAACTGATAGCTTTACTCACCCTTTCATCTACCTCTTCCACTGGTCTCCACAGAACTGATCATGCACTGTAGTGAACTGAAGTGTTCTTGAGTTGACTAATGAGTTAATAATTAGTGAATTAAATATTATTTAATTCACTCCACTCATATCTAGTTGATTATCTAGTTAACTAATCTCAACTAGTTCAACTAAAATAAACAGAACACAACTCCACTATCTATCTCATTAACTCCTCCAAAACTTCTGCCACTGAAGTCCAACTGAAGTCAACCATGCAAGATGCCATCAAACCCTAGGAACCACGTGATTCCTCTGTCAGTTGCATGAGCCACCTCCATGACTCGAACTAAAGTGCTCCAAGAGAGTAAACTGCTGTTTATAGTCAAAATATTATTAAGGGTAAATAATATTTGACTTCCATATTTTTAGGAGAGGCAGTCTAAAAATAGCCTGTGACCTAAAAATATGAGTCTCATCTATTTTTACCAACATGTCGCATGCTTCAAGAATCTCCAACTGGAATCCCCGAATCATGCTCCGTATGTCTAAAAATAGACATATTCCAAAAATAGACTTTGCGCCAGAATTTGCTTGCGGGCCCACTTAGTGAAGGCGACTTCATTTCACTAAGCTCCATCATCTTGCTGCATTATCAACAAGTCAAAGCTATCAATTTTGATGATGAAGAGGCTGAAGTGGATCTGGAAGGAGAGTTGTTATGCGCACTTGAAGAAATTGAAAGGCTAAGAAAGAAAACTAAATCTTAGGAGTCATTGATCAAAGAAAAAGAATAAGTTGTTGAAGCATTGCTTCTACAAATAGAAGAAGGTAAGAAGGTTCAAGTATCCATAAACCAACAGTTGAATGAGAAGAATCAAGCTTGTTAAAGGCTTGAAGGTGATTTTTTTGTTGTTGGAGAAGGAACTAGAAAAGGAAAAAGTGCAACTGAGTTTCAACAAAACATTCGGAAAAGGGTTAGAAAATTTAAATGAAATATTGGAAGCACAACGAATATCCAAAGACCAACTGGTCTTGGATTTTTAGGTTGAATTCAGTGCAACAATAGAATTGATAGGAAAGAAACCAATTAATTTTCTACCAACAAAAAAAGAAGATGCAACACAAAACAAAAGGAGGGTATGCAGCCCAATAACCAATCAAGGAATTATCAACAAAAACAAAATAACAGCGTTGTATATCCAAATCAAAATACCCATAAATCATCCCAACGTAGAAGACAAAATTCTAGGTATGCTGATATTTTTCTAGGATATTGTTTCACTTGTACCAACTATGGACATACAGAAACAAATTTTAGAGTCAATCTATCCTATAGGAAGCTCAAATCTAGAAGAATAAATTAACAGAGAAAAAGGAAACCTAGGTACAACAATTCATTTTCTCCTTTGAACAAGCAAATTCAATGTTTTAAGTGCCAAAATTTTGGGCATATAGTAGATGATTGCAAACTTAAGGAGAAGAATACTGAACCATTTATCGAGCATATTGGAAAAAAGCCAAAGGTATGGAAAGTAAAGGAGAAAACAAAGAAATGTGATATTGCTTTGTATGTTCATAATGGAGTCATTGGTATGTGGATAGTGGTTGTTCTAAGCACATTTAAGGAGGCAGAAGCAAGTTTTTGACATGGAAACCAGTTGACAATGGTAATGTAACTTTTTGCAACAATGTTCTAGGAAAAAATATTGCAAAAGAAGTGGTCAATCTGTCAAATGTAAAAGGTAAAGCTAATATTTTTTTTTGTTGATGGGTTAAATAATATCCTTCTAAGTGTGTCACACATGTATGATCAAGGCTATGATGTATTTTTTAAGGCTAAAAAGTGTCAAATTAAGTCTGTTAGCACTGGTGAGATAATTTCTCAAACTGTGAGAACAAATAATAATGTCTATGTGCTCAAGGAAAATATAGAGAGGTTTTTCTTATAAAAACATTGATGAGATTTGGTTGTGGCATATTGGGCATATGAATTTTGGTCATATAGTCAAACTGAGCAAGAAGAATGTTGTCAAGGATTTACCTAGGATGTAACAACCAAAGAGTATGATCTGTAAATCTTATCAATTGGGTAAGAAAAATCGAGTTCCATTCAAGTCTAAGGAGAGCTTATCGTAAAATTCATTGCAGCTAGTACACATGGACTTGTGTGGACCATCAAGAACCCAATCAACCACAAGTAAATTGTATTTCATGCTAATAATTGATGATTTCAGCAGGATGATGTGGGTTTATTTTCTTAGAGAGAAATATGAAGCCTTCAAATTTTTTAAAAATTTCAAATGAAATTGATCGCAAAATCAAGAAAATAAGAACTAATAATGGAGGTGAATTCACTTCAAAAGAATTTGATGAGTTTTGCAAGAAGAATGGCATCAAAAGGTAGTTCATAATAGTATAGACTCCACAAAAAAATGTTGTATCAGAAAGAGAATAGGTCGGTACAGTAGTTAGCCAGAGCCATGATAGACAAAAGGAAAGTATAGAAGAGATTTTGGGTAGAAGTTATTCATACAAAAATGGTTACTCTCAACAAAACTCATTTTAGACCAAAAAATGACAAAAATCCCTATGAGCTTTGGTATGGCAGACCTACAATAGTTAATCACTTCATAGTTTTTGGTAGAAAATGTTACATCAAGAAGAATGATGATAAATTTGGTAAGTTCGATGCGAGAACGGATGAGGGTATTTTTCTAGGATATTTACAAAACAACAAAGGATAAATATGTTATAACAAGAAAATCGATAGGATTGTTGACTGTATTGATGCCAAAGTGGATGAATACTTTGAACCTAAAGAGAAACAACCAGTTAGAAATGATGAAGAGTATACTGAGCCACCTCCAGAAGAAGAAAATGAAGACCCCCCAGTCCTCAAGTCAAAGATCCTTCAAGGTATGTGAAAAAACACCACCTCATTGAACTAAATTCTGGTGTGCAGACAAGAAGAAAGCAACTTAATCGCCATATGAAAGCACATGTAGCACTACTATCCATGTAGGAACCAAAGGATGTTGCACAATCTATTCAAGATCTTATTTGTCTAAAAGCTATGCATGATGGATTGGACCAAATTGAGAAGAACCAAACATGGGAACTTGTTCCAATACCAACAAACAAGAATGTCATTGGTACGAAATGGGTCTTCAGGAATAAGTTAAATGATCGTGGAAAAGTGGTAAGAAACAAGGCAAGGTTGGTATGCAAAGGTTATGCTCAAATTGAAGATATGGATTTTGATGAAGCTTTTTCTCCTATTGCAAGATTAGATGCAATCAGAATGTTTCTTGTATTTTCTTTCTTTAATAAATTCAAAATATATCAAATGAATATCAAATATGCATTTATAAATGGAGAATTACAAGAAGAAATTTACATAGAGCAACCACATGGTATTCAACTAACAGAGAATCATGATTATGTTTGCAAGCTTAAGAAGGCCTTGTATGGTCTTAAAAAAGCCCCTCGAGCTTAGTGTTGTTGATTTTTGTGTAGCTTGGGAGGTACTCCAAGCGCTAGGGTTCAAGGATTGGAGGGCAAAGCACCAAAAGTAGGCTTGTGGGCTTGAAACCCAAGCTTGGGGTTTTGCACCCATCAGGATTTGGGCCAAAACCATGAGCACGTTTCGACATGTGATGGATGAGTATGATGTATCTCGGTGAGATGATTCTAATGCAACGAGAATCACCCAATTCTGAGTTGTAGAAATGGAGTTATGAAATGGAGTTCAGATTGGTGTAAAAATTAATTATGACAACTGTTCAAGCCCTTAGATAATGTTGGAGAAGCCCTCTTGTTGGTTTATAAATAAGAGGTGTTGTGGAAGTTATTTGTACATCCATTCAAGTGAGAAATGCATCAGGAACCTCTGAAATTAGTGTGGATTTGGGGTAGACAAGCGAGGAAGTAAGGAAGGCAATACTTGGAGGATCCTTTCACTATTTTGGCACATAATTCTTGTGAAGATAGGATGAAGGTGACTAAGGTCTAAAGGCAGATGGAAAGAAGGCCTAAAAGACAAGTTAAGGAAAATATTCGATGTGGGTTCCCTTGTTGAACTAGCCCGCAAGCATAAGGAGAGGTAAGCAAGGAAAATTTTAAGGATGGAAGTTTATCTTAAAGTTTAGCAACCTTGGCAAATCTTAATAGTCCGTAATATCTAAATTTTAAAATGTTTGATGATAATTTTGTAAAGATGTTTAGATTCATAATTTTTTTATATTAGACAATATACAATATTGGCGATTTTAGAGGTAAAATAATTTTATACTATAAAATTTTGGCAAAATCATTTTTAGAAAAATGGAAATTGGTAAATCTTTTTCTGGAAAAAACATGGAATATTAGCCCACCTGTGAATATTATCCCCTAAAATTTTCCCTCGAGGTAAGGGTTGTTCTGTGTATATTTAATTGTGTGTTATTACCTATTCTGGGACACCCAGGGAATTGTATATACAACAAGTTGTGGAGGACTATTTTTGTGTGTGGAGAGGGCTGGGAATGCTCCTCTTCCCTAGCTGCAACCTCTCCAAACTTAACGCAGGTGGAACAGGGGTACTAACCCTTCTAGAAGTCATATTCCAGAGTTCTGGGTAATACGTGAGATGTAGAGGGCCTTGTGGAGATGCCCAACGTCTAATAAAATGCAAGAAAGGATTGGTAAAGGACATCGAAGGAAGTCAACAAGTCTAAAAGGGAAACACAATTGTTGGAAAATGATTTTGGGTTGTTGTAGTGTGCCCTAACTGGTCGTACACATGCAAAGATCCCAAGGACAAGAGAAAACCAATAATATGTTGGAGGAAGTGCTCTCTTGTTGATGAGCGTTTCTAGGAGGATGGTGTCCTAGGAGAGGACTAGAGTTGGAGGATTGTAGTAGCCAAGAGATAGGGCTGACATGGACTGTTAGATGCCTTAATCAATGGGAAAATTTTGTAGCGAAGCAATATTTTTGCAATAGCTCCTGTGTTGCAGAGAAAAGGGTAGATGTTGATGAAGTTTGGCTACAACCATGTGTAAGGGTCTCCTAGGTGTGAGGATGCCATAACTAGGTGCAAATGCTACAACGTGGACTTGGTCACTTGTGGACTATAGGAGGGCAGCGTGAGAGTGGACCAAGTGTGGACGTGATTTGGCACTTATGGTCTATTGGAGGAAAATGTGATAGTGTCCAAGTTGGAGCCCGGTGTGCAACACCTTGATGGAAAAAGGTATTTGTTAGAGTGAAAGTTGTTAGATCTCAAGGGTCTGATCATCTAGGAGCAGTTTGTGGAGCCTGAGATTTGTGTGTGGAGAAGGAATTCTACAACAAATGATGGGTAGTCCTCCTAGCCCGTGTTCGTTATGGGATATGGACATCTTGTAGTGATAGGTAGCAACCCTCTGTGCCCTATGTTGGTCTTCATCGGAGCAACGCAAGAACTTGGCCATAGTGGGCTAAAGTCCCTGAGTAGCTGAGGAGCAACAGTGGGCAGGTTGAGATTTGTTCACAAAGTGGAGCTATGAACAACGTGATAGGAGTCTCAATGTTTTTATGCGTTGGTGGACGAACGATCAGCTAGTGAGTAGATTGGAGAGCCAAGGTTAAGCGGTCAGATAGAATTGGAGTATTGGTAGAGGCAGGAGTTGTAGATCAGGAGCCAAAGGGCCAGGAAGGTATTGGGTATGACCGAGAGGAGCTGAGAAAGTTGACTGCATTAGCCAGATGTTCATAGTATTTTTTTGAGGGCATATTGGTCATCGATGTACTCACACCAAGGCCCAGTTTGTATCTTGTACTATTGGATGATTTAGGGCCATTATCCCTGGTACAAGAGCCCTATACTGTTGTATTATATGTTTTTTAATATAACAAATTTGGGTTGAAAATGTAAACAATTATCTATATTTTGTGCATGTGTGATTTACTGTTGTTTATATTCCTTCTGTGAAAATTAGTTCTAGTTGAGATTCTTGGTTTGGCAGCATCAATGATTTTAAGACTCTAAGCTAGACCCAATATTGCGGAAAATCAACATGGTTTCAGAGTGTGTCTGAGCTACTTTGAGGGACATTGAATCAGAGTGTGCACAACGAAGCAACTTAGAGGGATTTTTTGGTGTCTAGATCATGGAGGAGAGGGTTCAAATTGATACATGGAGATGTGGTCTTGATTGGCATGGAAGCGATATTGGTTGGGGGTTTTGGTGGATTGGTGAAGAGCTTGGTGAACAACATTTTTTTGTAGGGCAGATTTCTGATCATGGACATCCATTGATTTTCCATGAATGGTTGGGATAACTCGAGGGTTACTTTGGCATGGATGAGCTGAGGTTGATCGATATGGCTTCATGTGATGGAATGGATATTGGAAGGATAATGTCTTCATCAGATTGTGAAGTTGTATATGTGAGATTTTTGGGATTTGCACGATTAGTATTTGATCTAGGGGGATAAGTGCTTGCAGGACTGAGCTAGTGGAGATCATGTAGGCTCAAAGGGAGTCTAGCCTTAGAGGAAGCATCCCTATGGAGGTTTGAGATCTTTAGGTTTGGATGTAATGAGGCAGAGATACTATTGAGATTGACATGTTCGTTCTACAGGGTATGCTGAAGTGATGGAAAACATATGGGCTAGTATTGTCAGATGATAATAGTTACTTCTTAGTCTTGGAAGTACCTCCCTTGCTAAGAGGGTGTGTTGAATTTGGTGTATCTTGGGAGGTACTCCAAGCCCTAAGGTTCGAGGATTGGAGGGAAAAGTGACACAAGCAGGCTTGTGGAATTAAAACCCAAGCTTGGGGTTTTTCACCCATTGGGATTTGGGCCAAAACCATGAGCACATTTTGACATGTGATGGATGAGGGTGATAGCTCTCAGCAAGATGATTCTAACGCAATGAGAATTATCCAATTCTGAGTTGTAGAAATTGAGTTATGAATTTTTGAAGTTATTAAATGGGTTTGTACATGAAGTGTCAATGTCGGCTTGGTGTAAAAATGAATCGTTACAGCTATTCAAGCCCTTAGATAACGTAGGATAATCCCTCTTGTTGGTGTATAATAAGAGGTGTTTTGGAGGTTATTTGTACATCCATTCAAGTGAGAAACGCATAAGGAAACCTCTGAAATTAGTGTGGATTTGGGGCAGAGTAGCGAGGAAGGAAGGAAGGAAAACTTTGGAGGATCCTTTCACTGTTTTGGTGTGGAATTATTGTGAAGATAGGCCGCAGGTGACTAAGGTATAAAGGCATACAGAAAGAAGGTCTGAAAGACAAGTTAAGGACAAGATTGGATGTGGGTTCCCTTTTTGAGCTAGACCGCAAGCATAAGGAGAGGTAAGGGTTGTTCTGTGTATATTTAATTGTGTGTTTAGTACCTGTTCTGGGCTGCATAGGGAGATGTATCTACAACAAGTTGTGGAGGACTATTTGTGTGGACCAAGAGGGCTGTGAAGGCCCCTCTTCCCTAGCCACAGCCTCTCCACACTTAACGCATGTGGAACAAGGGTACTAACCCTTCTAAAAGTCAGATTCCAGAGTTGTGGGTAATCTGGGATTTGTAGAGGGCCTTGTGGAGATTCCCAACGTCTAATACAATGCAAGAAAGTATTGGTAAGAATAGTGAAGGAAGGAAACAAGTCTAGAAGGGAAAAACAGTGATTAGCCAATGGTTTTGGGTTTCTATAGTGTGCCCTAACTATTCCTACACATGCATAGATCCCAAGGACAAGAGCATACCAATAATATTGTCGAGGATGTGTTCTCTTGTTGATGAGAGTTTCTAGGAGGATGGTATCCTAGGAGAGGACTAGAGTTGGAGGATTATAACAACCAAGAGATAGGGCTAACATGGACTTTTAGATTCCCTAATAAGTGGGAAAAGGGAAGATGTTGATGAAGTCTGTTGGAAGCCATGTGTAAGGGTATCCTAGGTGTGGGGGTTTCCTAGCTAGGTGCAGATGCTACAACGTGGACTTGGTCACTCATGGAATGTTGGAGGGCAGCATGAGAGTGGAACAAGTATGGGCGTTATTGGGCACTTATGGTCTGTTGGAGGACAACGTGATAGTGTGCAAGTTGGAGCCTGGTGTGCAACACCTTGATGGACAAAGATAGTTTCTAGAGTGGAAATTATTGGAGCTCAAGGGTCTAATAAGCCAGGAGCAATTTGTGGAGCTCGAGAGTTGTGTGTAGAGAAGGAATTCTACAACAGATGATGGAATTCCTCTAGCCGTGTTCATTGTGGGAGATTAAAATCTTATAGTGATAGGTGGAAACCCTCTGTGCCCTATGTTGGTCTTCATCAGAGAAGAAAAGGAATACCATAGTGTGATGAAGTCCCTAAGTAGTTGAGGATCATAAATGGGCAGATTGAGAGTTGTTCACAAAGTGGAGTTGTGAAAAAATCGATAGGAGTCTCGATGTGTTGATGTGTTTGTGTTCAAACGATGAACTAGTGAGCAGATTGGAGAGCCGAGGTCCAGTGGTTATATGGACTTGGAGCATTGATAGAGGTAGGAGTTGCAGATCAAGAGCCGAAGGACTAGGCAGGTACAAGGTATGACCAAGAGGAGCTGAGAGAGTTGACTGCATCAGCCAGATGGTCAAAGTATATTGTTGAGGGAAGATTTATCGTCGATGTACTGACAACAAGCCCGAGTTTGTATCTTTTACTAGTGGATGATTGAGGGCCAGTGTCCCTGGTACATGAGCCCTATATTTTTGTATTATATCTTGTTTAATATAACGAAGTTGGGTTGAAAAATGTAAAAAATTGTTTATATTCAGTGCATGTGTGATTTAATGCTGTTTATATTCCTATTGTGCAAAGTAGTTCTGGTTGAGATTCTTGGTTTTCTAGCGTCAATTATTTAAAAACTCTAACATAGACCCAATATCGTGGAAAATCAACATGGTTTCAGAGTGTGTCTGAGATACTTCGAGGGATAGTGAATCAAAGTGTGAAAAATGAAGAAACTCAGAGTGAGTTTTTAGTGTATAGATCATGGAGCAAAGGGTTAAGCTAGAGACATGGACATGCGGTTTTGACTGGCTTGGCAGTGAGATTGGTTGGGAGTTTTGGTGGATTGGTGGAGAGCCCGGTGAACAACAATTTCTTTTAGGTAAAATTGTTGATCATGGAATTCCATTGATTTTCCATGGATGGTTAGGATAGCTCGAGGGTTACTTTGGCATGGATGAGATCAGGTTGATCAAGATGACTTCATGTGATGGACTGGATATTGACGGGATATATTATTCATTGGATCATGATGTTGCATATCTAATATTAGTGGGATTTTCAAGATTAGTATTTGATCGAGGAGGATAAGTGCTTGCATGACTGAGCCAGTGGATATTGAGTAGGCTTAGAGGGAGTCTAGCCTCAGAGGGAGTAGCCCTATGGAGGTTCGGGATCTTCAGGTTCAGATGTGATTGTTGGGTGTGGAGCCTGATTATCTTGTTTACTTTGTATCACAACATTGGACCCCTGTACCTTAAAAGGGGCGGCAACGCCACCCGTAATTAATCGCTGCCATGGGGGGTCCAGGGGGGGCGGCAACGCTTTTCGGAGCCCCCCCCTGGCAGGGGTTTTCGGGGGCAGCGCCTCCGAAGCTAAAAATAGATGTAAAATTGCCTTGTAAAAGTATAGTAATTTCTAGTCAATCTGGGCCGTTCATTAGGAAAATGATCTGATGGTAGAAGTTATGTTTAGATTAGGGTTTTTTGCCCTAGAAGGCAACCCCTCGCTTTTATGAGGGCATTGTATTGCGACTGTGCATTATGTGTGTATTCTCGGAGCGAGAAACAAAGAGGGAGACTGTGAGAGAGAACAGAGGATATTACAGCGGATCTGCTGTAGGTTTTGTCTCTTCATTTTTGTTGGATAATAGAAAGGAAGGACTGGCTGTTCGGGGTGGACGTAGCCCAAACTGGGTGAACAACGTATATCTGTGTCTCTTTGGTTTTATGTGTTTTGTGTGCTTGTATTTTTCCGCATATTTAATGTGTTGCATTGATCCATAATATATAATTTTCTAACAACTGGTATCAGAGCCGAAGGTATATTTGGTTGATAAACTTGCAGGAAAGAAGGGTTCCTGGTTCGAGTGGGAGCAATGGCGGACGATGGTAAGTTTAGGGTCGAGAAATTTAACGGCCAAAACTTCCTGCCGTGGAAGATGCAGATGGAAGATTATCTGTATTAGAAAGATCTGTACCTACCATTGAGCGAAAAAAAGAAGAATCCGGCGGCCATGACAGACGCGGAATGGAACATTCTCGATAGAAAGGCACTCAGAATAGTACGGTTGTGTCTTGCAGCGTCAGTCGCCTTCAATATTTCGAAGGAAAAAACAACAGAGGGTTTGATGCAGAAGTTGGCAAAACTATATGAAAAACCCTCAGCCTCAAACAAGGTATTTCTTATGAAACGACTATTTAATATGAAGATGTCGGAAGGTGGATCTGTTGCAGACCATTTAAATGAATTTAATACAGTTACCAGTCAGTTAAGTTTTGTAGGGGTAAAATTTTATGATGAAGTTAGAGCTCTGTTATTCTTGTGCTCATTTCCAGAGAGTTGGAATGGTTTAGTAATGGCCATTAGTAACTCTGTCTCTGGATATAGTACTTTAAAGTTTGATGATGATGTTGGTGCTATCCTTAGCGAGGAAATGCGACGGAAAAGCTCCGGTGAGACATCGGGTAATGCTTTGAGTGCAGAGTCTAGGGGAAGAAGAATGGAAAGAGGAAAGAGCTCGGGATATCACAGTAAATCAAGGAAAGGCAGATCCAAGTCCATATCGGGGATAGTGTGCTGGAATTGTGGAAAGAAAGGACACCTAAAGAAAGACTGTAGATCTCGGAAGGGAAAGGAAGGAGACACACAGCAAGAAAACAATCATGAAGCAAATGTGACAGGTGATGTGTTACAAGATGCTTTGATTCTTTCTTTCGAAAATGTTACTGATTCTTGGGTTGTAGATTCAGGGGCTTCATTCCATGCCACACCCGATAAGAAATATTTTCATGACTATGTTCAAGGAGATTTTGGACAAGTTCGTTTGGGTGATGATAAACCCTGTAAAATTGTTGGAATGGGTAAAGTTCTTGTAAAACAACAGAATGGAAACCAATTGCTACTAAAGGAGGTAAGGCATGTTCCAGATCTGAAGAAAAATCTGATTTCAACAGGGCAGTTAGGTGGTGAAGGTTGTGTGACAACTTTCACAGATAAAACTTGGAAGGTCACCAAAGGAGCCTTGGTAATAGAAAAAGGAGAAAAGGTTGGTACATTGTATTTATGCAATGGTATTTCTAACTTTGTTAATGCTTTAACTTCCAAAGGAGCAGATGCAACATTATGGCATCATAGGCTCGGACACATGAGTGAGAAGGGGATGAAGATTCTTCACTCAAGAAATTTGTTGCCGGGTTTGAAGAATGTTGATTTGGATTTCTGTGAGAATTGCATTTATGGAAAACAGAAGAGAGTCATATTTCTCAGAGTTGGGAAAGAAAAGAAGAGTGAAAAATTGGAGCTTGTGCATATAGATGTATGGGGACCTGCTCAGGTATCATCTCTCGGTGGCTCTCGCTATTATGTTACGTTTATTGATGATGCAACTAGAAAAAATTGGATTTATTGTATTCAAAATAAATCTGATGTATTTGATACTTTCAAGAAATGGAAAGCTTTGGTTGAGATTGAGACATGAAAGAAGTTGAAGTGTCTCAGATCAGACAATGGAGGTGAATATTGTAGCAAAGAGTTTGATAGGTACTGTTCAGAGCATGGAATTCGTAGAGAGAAGACAGTTCCAAGAACACCACAAGAAAATGGTGTGTCGGAAAGGATGAACAGAACAATCATGGAGCGTGCAAGGTGCATGAGATTGCATGCAGGATTGCCTTTACAATTTTGGGCAGATGTTGTAGATACTGTTGTTTATCTAATAAACAGAGGGCCTTCAAGTTCCTTGGATGGTGGTATTCCAGAGGAAGCATGGAAAGGTAAAAAGGTAAACTACTCTTTTTTAAAGCCTTTTGGTTGTGAGGCCTTTGTCCATATTAATAAAGAAAATAGAACAAAGCTTGAGGCAAAATCAAATAAATGTACCTTTATTGGATATGGTGTTAATGATTTTGGTTATTGCTTATATGATTATGAAAATCACAAAATCATTAGGAGCAGAGATGTAATATTCAATGAAAAGGTCTTGTATAAGAATCAGTTGCAGGAAAAGAAACAGGAAAAAGAAAGCAAGGAATACGTGGTTCTTGATGAGATATCTGAAAAAGTAAAGGTGCCTAAAAATAATAATAATCAACAACCACAGCAGCAGCAACCACCACAACAGCAACAGGCACCTCAAACACCTAAAAGTGGTGTTAGAAGATCTACCAGGATAAGTAGACCCCCTGAACGATACTCTCCTTCATTATATTATTTATTGTTGACTGATTTTGGTGAACTCGAATGTTATGAAGAAGCAATGCAGGTTGAAAGCAGGAAGAAGTGGGAGCTAGCCATGGAAGAAGAGATGGACTCCTTAATGCATAACCAGACTTGGGACTTAGTCAGGTTGCCTGCAAGTAAAACTACATTGCAAAATAAATGGGTTTATAGGCTGAAGGAAGAAGATGGAGGAAAAAAGAGGTACAAAGCTAGACTTGTGGTGAAGGGGTTTGCACAGAAGAAAGGTATTTATTTTGATGAAATATTTTCTCCTGTTGTTAAAATGAATTCAATCAGAACTATTTTAAGTCTTGTAGCAGCGGAATATTTACATCTTGAACAGTTAGATGTAAAGACAAAATTTCTCCATGGAGATTTAGAGGAAGAGATTACATGCAGCAACCAGAAGGATATGAGGTAAAAGGGAAAGAAAAATTGGTGTGCAGGTTAAAGAAGAGCTTGTATGGTTTAAAACAGGCTCCAAGGCAGTGGTATCTAAAATTTGACAAGTTCATGTCTGAACAAGGTTATACTAGATGTCACTCTGATCATTGTGTTTATCTAAAAAGGAAAAATGATGGCAGCTATACTATATTGTTATTGTATGCAGATGACATGCTTGTTGCGGGGTCTAACATGCAGGAAATAAATGTGCTCAAAAGAAAATTGGCAAATTCATTTGCAATGAAGGATTTGGGAGCTGCAAAACAAATCCTTGGTATGAGGATAACTAGAGACAAGAAAAATCGCAAATTAACACTGTCTTAGAATGAGTACATAGAGAAGGTGTTGAAAATATTTAATATGCAGAATGCAAAACCAGTTAGTACACCTTTTGCTAGCCATTTCAAACTTAGTAAGGAGATGTGCCCAAAGACCCAAGAAGACATGGATTATATGTCTAAAGTTCCATATGAATCAGCAGTTGGAAGTTTAATGTATGCAATGGTCTGCACAAGGCCTGATATTGCACATGCAGTGGGAGTTGTAAGCAGGTATATGAACAATCCAGGAAAAGAACATTGGATGGCAATAAAATGGATTCTCAGATATTTGAGAGGTACCACAAATCAAGCATTATGCTTTGGTGGTTCAAACATTGCTCTACAGGGATATGTTGATGCAGATATGGCAGGTGACAGAGATAACAGGAGGAGCACTACAAGATATGTATTTACTATAGGTGGAACAACTGTCAGTTGGGTTTCAAAAATCCAAAGTGTTGTTGCAATTTCAACAACAGAAGCCGAGTATGTTGCTGCTACAGAGGCTAGTAAAGAAATGATTTGGTTACAAAGGTTTATGGATGAATTGGGTAAGAAGCATGATATGGGCACACTATACAGTGATAGCCAAAGTGCTATTTATCTTGCAAAGAACTCAGCATTTCATTCCAAGACTAAACGCATACATCTCAAGTACCATTTCATACGGTCAGTATTGGAAGATGGAGAGTTGAAGCTGGAAAAGATACACACTAGCCAGAATCCTGCAGATATGCTAACAAAAGTTAGAATTCAGGAGAACCAGAATGCTCAAATAATTGTCTTCAAGACTTCATTTAAGGAAGACAAGAAAACAACTGTGTCCAAAAGAGGACTCATTGTCCAACAAATGAAGCAAATGTGAGTTGTTAAGCACCGCCCAAGTGGGAGATTGTTGGGTGAGCCTGGATTATCTTGTTTACTTTGTATCACAACATTGGACCCCGTATTTTAAAAAGGAAGCACAACGCGCTCACCACCGCCGTCGGGGGTCCAAGGCAGCTGCCAAGCCCCTCCTTGGCGGGTTTTTGTGCGCGCCCCCCGAAGCTAAAAAACGTATGTAAAATTTGCCTTGTAAAAGCAGCAGTAATTTCAGTTGACCCGTCGTCTGCTAGGCAAACATCCTCATGGTAGAAGTTATGTTTAGATTAGGTTTTTTGCCTAGAAGGAAACCTCATTTTACAGAGGGGTGATTACTGCACGTGCATTATGTGTGTGTATTCTCGGAGCGAGAAAACAGAGAGGGAGACCGTGAGAGAGAACAGGGATATCAAGGGCCGGATCCGTCGTAGGTTTTGTTCTCTATTTTTCGCCGATAATAGAAAGGAAGGACCTGCTATTCGTGATAGCCCAAAACTGTGGGAACGTATATTTGTGTCTCTCTAGTTTTATGTGTTTTGTGTGCTTGTATTTTTCCACATATTTTATGTGTTGCATTGCTCCATAATATATAATTTTCTAACAGTGATGAGGCAAAGATGCTACCGAGATTGACGGGTTCATTCCAAAGTGTATGTTGTAGTGATGGAAAACATATGGGCTAGTATTTTCGGACGAAGATGGTTACCTCCCTCGCTAAGAGGGAGTGTTGGTTTTTGTGTAGCTTGGGAATTATTCCAAGCCCTCGGGTTCGAGGTTGGAGGGAAAAGTGCCACAAGTAGGATTGTGGGCTTGAAACCCAAGCTTTGGGTTTTTCACCCATCAGGATTTAGGCCAAAACAATTTCGACATGTGATGGATGAGGATGATAGCTCTCAGCGAGATGATTCTAACGCGACGAGAATCATCTAATTCCAAGTTGTAGAAATGGAGTTATGAATTTTTTAAGTTATTCAATGGGTTTGTACATGAAGTGTCATGTGTAAAAATGACTTGTGATAGTTGTTCAAGCCCTTAGATAACATTGGATAAGACCTCTTGTTTGTGTATAAATAAGAGGTGTCATGAAGGTTATTTGTACATCCATTCAAGTGAGAAACTCATCAAGAAACCTCTAAAATTAGTGCGGATTTGGGGAAGATTAGCGAGGAAGGAAGGAGAGAAATATTTGGAGGATCCTTTCACTGTTTTGGTGTGAAATTCTTGTGAAGATAGGACACAGGTGACTAAGGTATAAAGGCAGACAGAAAGAAGGTCTGAAATACAAGTTAAGGACATTATTGGATGCAGGTTCCCTTGATGAGCTAGGCCACAAGCATAAGGAGAGGTAAGGGTTTTTCTATGTATATTTAATTGTGTGTTTAGTACTTGTTCTTGGCCATGGAGGGAGATGTATCGACAAAAAGTTGTGGAGGACTGTTTGTGTGAGATGAGATGGTTGGGAAGGCTCCTCTTTCCTAGCTGTAGCCTCTCCAAACGTAACGCAGGTGGAACATGGTTACTAACCCTTCTAGAATTTAGATTCCAAAGTTGTGGGTAATTCGTGAGCTGTATAGGGCCTTGTGGAGGTGCCCAACATCTAAGATAATGCAATAAAGAATTGGTAAGGATAACGAAGGAAGGAAAAAAGTATAGAAGGGAAACAAAGTGGTTTGAAAGTGGTTTTGGGTTTCTATAGTGTGCCCTAACAAGTCCTACACATGCACAAATCCCAAGGAAAAGAGAAGACCAAAAATATGTTGCAGGATGTGCTCTTTTGTTGATGAGATTTGCTAGGAGGGTGGTTTCCTAGGATAGGACTAGAGTTGGAGGATTGTAGCAGCCAAGAGATAGGGCTGACATGGATTATCATATGCCATAATTAGTGGGGAGATGTTGCAGTGAAGCCTAGATTTGTGCAATAGCTCCTCTATTGCATAGAAAAGGGAAGATGTTGATGAATTCTGTTGGAAGCCGTTTGTAAGGGTCTCCTAGGTGTGAGGATTCCCTAGCTAGGTGCAGATGCTACAAAGCGTGCTTGGTCACTCTTGGAATATTGGAGGGCAGCATGAGAGTGGACCAAGTATGGAAGTGATTGGGCCCTTATGGTCTGCTGGATGAAAGAGTGATAGTGTCCTAGTTGGAGCCCGGTGTGAAACACCTTGATGGACAAAGGTAATTGCTAGAAAAAAGTTGTTGGAGCTCAAGGGTCTGATCATTCAGGAGCAGTTTGTGGAACCTGAGACTTGTATGTGGAGAAGGACTTCTACAATAGATGATGGGAAGTCCTCCTAACCTATATTCATTTTGGGAGATGGACATATTACAATGATAGGTGGAAACCCTCCATGCCCTATGTTGGTCTTCATTAGATAAGTACAACAAGACCATAGTGGGATGAAGTCCCTAAGTAGCCGAGGATAAGCAATGTGTAGATTGCGAGTTGTTCACAAAGATGATCTGTGAACAATTCGATAGGAGTCTCGATGTGTTGATGTGTTGGTGGATGAAAGATCAACTAGTGAGTAGATTGGAGGGCCGAGGTTCAGTGGTCAGATGGAATTGGAGCATTGATAGAGGTAGGAGCTGCAGATCAGGAGCCGAAGAACTGGGCAGGTACAGAGTATGACCGAGAGGAGCTGAGAGAGTTGACTACATCAGTGAGATGGTCAGAGTATCTTGTTGAGGGAATATTGATTGTCGATGCACTGACACCGAGCTCGAGTTTGTATCTTGTACTAGTGGATGATTGGGGGCCATTATCCCTAGTACAGGAGCCATAGCCTATTGTATTCTATTTTGTTTAATATAAAAAAGTTGGGTTGAAAAACGTAAAAAAATTTCTATATTCTGTGCATGTGTGATTTATTTATTTTTATATTCCTACTGAAAAGTAGTTCTGGTTGAGATTATTGGTTTGGTAGCGTCAATGATTTTAATACTCTAACCTAGACCCAAGATCATGGAAAATCAACAGGTATTCCAAGATTGAAAACTATTTACTCAAGTGTGGATTCAAAAGAGGTGTAGCTAACAATAACTTATATGTAAAATCAAAATAAGGAACTTATATGTCAAATTGATATGCTAACCAATAAATTTGCAGTTTATATGAAGGTCAAGTTTGAGATGTCTATGCTTGGAGAAATTTCTTATTTCCTTGGATCGTAGATTTCACAATCTCCCAAAGGAATTTTTATCTCTCAAAGAAAATATCTCAAAGAAGTGTTGAAGAAATTTGGCGTGGAGGAATGCTCGTTAGTGAGCACACCAATGGTTATAGGTTGAAAACTTAGAAAGACTGATGAATCACCAGAAGTGGAACAGACTCTATACATATCCATCATTGGAAACCTATTATAATTGACCACTTCAAGACCAAACATTAAGCAGGTCGTTGATATTGTTGGGTTATTGTTAATTTTAGTAAACCATGGTATGTTCTATGCTTAGAGCAGTTTACTTCAATCTTTATTATCAGCCAAATTTAATTTCATATTTACAATCACATAACCATTGAAAGTAGATGCTGATAGAACATAAAATAAATCGACAAAAGACAAGCCAAGACAAGAGACACAATAATTTATAATTATTCTTATTCAGTAAAGAGAGAGAAAATGCATTTTACAGCAGTCAACAGGATGCCCTATCCAACAAATACTTTGTTGGTCAAGCCAACCCTTCAACCTCCAATCAAGCTCGGTCAAACTTGGTCAAATTTGGCCTTCATTCAAAGTCACACCTAGCCCAAACAGTCGACAAAACTAGTCAATGCAGAATTCAAACTCTGCGGTCAAGACAACAGTCAATGTTGTGGTCAAAGTCAACATTTGACCTCAATTTCTATGCCTCCAGTCGTGGCCTCTCTGGATCATATTTTCTGCCTTCAAAACACAGTCAAATAGTGAGAGTTGACCCAAAGTCAATGTTGGTCAGCGCTACCAGAAAAGCCCTAAAAACAATATGAAAATGCAGCTTCGTGTTTCACACATGTGGAGGAGAGAGAGAAGCATGTAAGGATGTACGAACCAATCAGATGAGAGAGAGATGTGTGAGATGAGTGAATGATGAAATAACCATCATTTCTCTCCTTTTTATATCCATGATAGTGGGTGTGTGACACAAATTTTGGGGCTTGTGAGCCTACATTACAATTTTGGCTGACCTTGGCAAATTGCACATGTGTGGAAAAATAAATTCAAAATACAAATTATGCTCATCCAAACAAGATGATATTTGGATCAATCTTGCACCTCTCTGAAAGAGGAATCCAACAAAAATATCATCTCCATCATATGACTAGTGCAACATGGATTTTGGCCTTGCTTGCCAAATTTAACACTCCCTCTCAACTAGGGAGAACAACACCTTCCCATCCATCTGTCCACTTGTGCAATCATGTCATCCAGTACCATCATGTACTATTATATATCATCATGCAATACTGTGTCATCATGTTGTATCTAATTTTTTGGCTCTGCTATGCTATAATAAGAAGATATGATCAAGAGTGAGTCACAAGGAATTTTCCAATCTCCACTGACCCGATGTCAGTTTAGAGGTAAAAACGTCAATCACACTCAAGAGTGAGTCACATACTGAACCAGAGTCAATTTTAGAGGTAATAACCTCTATCAGAGTTGATCCCAGATCAATTTGTTGGACACATCCCATCCTCGACATAGAGAGTATGGAAATACCCAATGCGTCCATTGGTAATGCTATTGGTCTCTATCCTCATTTCCTAACTCATTGGCCAGATGAGAGGTACTTCCCATGAGTCCTAGACTACATGGGTAGGATGTATGTGGGGCATAGATCAAAGAGAGGGTGAACCAACTCAATATCATAACGATGGGGAAAGAGCATACCAACAAGGTAAGGGGAACCTAGCCCTGTGGTTGCTTATAGCTCCAAGTAGGTATCCCCAAGCCCCCTGGAGCTCCCAGAGATCATAGTCCAACTCAAGTGGGACCCTCACAATAGGGTCTGTCCACGATACCAAGATTCTCACGAAAGGTTAAGAAATTGACCTTTCCCGGGGGCTTTGTGAGAATATTTGCGACCTTCTCATCAATCCCAATGTGATGGAGTCTTATGATGCCTCGTTGTACCATGTCCCGGACAAAGTGATACCTAATATCAATATGCTTGGATCGGTCATGGAACACAGGATTATTTGAAAGACGAATCACACTTTGGTTGTCGCAAAGGATCATGGTGGTATCCAACACATGCCCAAACATATCACTAAAGAGATTTCTTAACCAAACAACTTCATAGTAGGCCATACTTGTTGCAATGTATTCGGTCTCCACAGTGCTCAAAGAAACCAATTTCTACTTCCTTCTCATCCAGGAGATTGAAGAAAAACCTAGGGTGAAGCAACATCCATATGTTATTTAAAAATCCACCACACTACCTGCCCAATTGGCATCAGTATATCCATGGAGCCTCATACTCCCGGCAGTGTATCTCAACCCATGGTTGATTGTGCCCCAGAGATATCTCAAGAGATTCTTGGCACCAATCCAGTGAATGTGATGAGGCTTGACCATTTATTGACTCAATGTGTTCACTGAAAAACATATGTCTAGGCGTGAGTTCACTAATAACATCAAGCCCCCATGAGTTGACAATACACGGTGGGATTTCCCAACTCGGGCCCAACAACACTGCCACACAACTTCTTAAACTTGAGTTCCATCGGAGTATTCATGGACTTGCAGTCCACCATCACAAATCTCTCCAAGAACTTCAGAAGATATTTTCCTTGGGAAAATAAAATCTCACCTGGCTTTTGCCAGACCTCCAAGCCTAGGAAATAGTGCATCAGTCCTAGGTCCTTCATCTCGAACTCAGAAGCTAGCTCCCTCTTACATTGATGAATGAGAGGGTCAACACCTGTTAGGAAGAGATTTTCCACATAGAGAACCATAATGAGAGGTTTGTCATTATCAACCTTAAAATAAAGATTTGGATTAGCGTCACTTTGAATAAATCCCAACTTCATCAAGTAGCTATCGATCCTCTCATACCAAGCCCTGGGGGCTTGCTTCAACCCATAGAGGGATTTCTTCAACTTGTATACATGTGAGTCTCTATCTCGAACTTCGAACCCCAAAGGTTGTTCCATATAGATTTCTTCCTTGATTGAGCCATATAAGAAATAATTCTTCACATCCATCTGATGTAGAATCCATCCATGCGATGCAACAAGGGAAATTATCGATCAAATGGTGGTGTAGCGGGCAACAAGTGAAAATATTTCATCATAATATATTCCTTCTTTCTATGAGAAGCCTCGGGCAACCAATCTTACCTTCAACTTTTCAACACTTCCATCGGCTCCATGCTTGATCTTGAAGAGCCATTTCTAGGTGACACCAAATTTGTCCTTCAGTCTAGGGACCACATCCTAGACATCATTTTTCATGATAGACTCATATTCCTTGTGCATATCATCCTTCCAAACTTGATGCTTCATGGCTTATTCAAATGTTATAGGCTCATATTGTAAAATGGTTCTTATGGTTGCTAGGTACCCTTGGTACCTATTCGACTTCTTACTTTCACAGAATGTTCCCCTTGGAGCAATATATCTCTCGACATCTTTGAGAGTGTCTCTAATCCATGATGGTCTTCTTTTATTTGAAGAAGGTGGATCTATAGGATCCATCAGACCTTCAACATCGGGCATCAGTTCATCCTTCTGTTCTTCTTGCCTTCCAGATTCTTCTTCTTCTTTGTCTTCCTTTGAGATAGGAATATTTCTGACCTTATTGAGGGCAACATATTTGTCAAAGGTAACATCATGGCATATCTCCACTTCTCTTTGACCAGACACATAGATTCTATATTCCTTCAAGGTTTCACTATAGCCCACAAACATTCCCTTCTTTCCAGAAGCATCAAACCTGTTTCTCTTTTCTTTCGGCAGATGAAAATAAACGGGACTTCCAAAAACTATAAAATAAGAGACATTTGGCTTCCTACCACTTCTTCGAGAGTTTTTTAGTCCAATTTAGAATGTGGGCATCTATTTTAAACATACACAATGGTGTTGGAAGCTTCTCCCCATAGTAATTTCAGAATAACTTGGTCATAAATCATGGCACAAGAAACTTCCAAAATGGTTCTATTCTTCCTTTCAGAAACACCATTTTTTTCAGGAGTATACACAGTGGTGGTCTCCCTCTTAATGATAGCTTCCCTGCAATAGTCATTAAATTCATTCGACTCATACTCGGTTCCATTATCGGTCCTCAAAATTTTGATCTTCTTCCATGTTTGATTTTCAACCAAGGACTTGAAGGTACAAAACCACTTGAATGCTTCATCCTTCTTCAAAAGTTATATCCAAGTTTTGTGGGAGAATTCATCTATAAAAGTGATATAATATAAGCATCCTCCCAATGATGTTACAGGAAACATACTATATAGATCAGAATATATCAATTGCAAAATATCAGATGTCTTCGTGACACTTGAGGGGAATGGTCCTCTTGTATTTTTTCCTTTGGCACAACCCTGACATACACCTTCATGATCATCTTTGAAATAGGGAATCCCTGTCACCACCTTCCTTGCTTCGCGAAGGGCTTTTTAATGAAGGTGTGAAAACCTTCGGTGCCATAGCTCAGATTGAAGAGTTCTGTCACATGTCATGGCCTCCACAGAACTTCCTCCAACATGCTAGAGTGTGTCAACCCAAAAACCAAGAGTGAATGCTTATTTGAAGTTCCTCTTCCAAATGCATACCTTTCCATCGATGAATGCCACCTTGAATCCTTTGTCTTCCATTTTCAATATAGATACTAGATTATTCTTCAAGTCAAGTACGTACAACACATATTGCAAATGAAGGACTTGAACTTGATTTAGAAGAAGGATCACAGTCCATATCCCTTTCACGGGATAGGTGGCATTGTCTCCAATGATAATCTACAAATTAGTATTCTTTTCAAAAAAATCATAGAGGGCCTCTTTATATTTAATGAAGTGCCTTGAGGCACCACTATCAATCAACCAGTTATTCAAGGTATCAGAAGGAGATGCAGCAGAGAGGGAAGATATAAAAATATATTCATTTATCTTATTATCAACAACATTGGATTCATCATACCTGGAATTTATTAACCTTTTGAAAGGTTGACCATTTCCATTCCCATTTCGATCAGAGGGAGCCTTCATTTTTCCTTTGAACCTATTGTTCCTTTGATTCCCATTCCCCCTGAAGTTTTTGTTGTTGTCATCATCTCTGGGAGAGACATTTTTATTGGGGCACTCTCTTCCATAGTGACCAAATTTGTTACAAGTGTAACATATTCCTTTTCTTCCTTTGGCACCCACTCTTCCATGTTTTCGATTTCTCGGACCAACATTATTCCTCTTCTTTGCATGAGCGTTGAAGGCAGTATGGTCACTTCCATTCCCATTAGAGGGATGGTCTCTCTCCATCACCATTGTCTCTTCTTGAGTGCATCTCGTCAACAATTCGTCAAAATCATGAATTATATTATTATTGATAATAGTAGTATTTAATACATACCATGCCCAGGGAAGTCCTCCAAGAGAAATGAGAGTGATCTCTCGATTAACTATGGCCTCTCCAATAGCTAAGAGATCATTCTTGATTTCGGTGAGCCTCATGAAATATGATTGGATGGATTATCCCTTTTCCATCTTGATGTTCTTCAAAATAAAAATTTGATTAGCATTTCTAGCCCTGAACATGCTAACCAACTTATCATACATCTCCTTAGATGTGCCCAACTTAGAGATATAAGCAACCAAGTGCTTATGAATAGAATACTTAATGATCTTGTTCACCTTGACTTCCCCTTTCTTGTACTTTGTCTTAGTTGTAGTCGGTGCATTTGATGGAGGCTCATTGATCTTTCCCTACACAATCCATAACATCTTGTTCTTCCAATGTCAGATCCAAGGACATTTTCCAAGCATGATAATTAGACTTGTCAGCTAGCTTGTCATCAGATTTGAAGTATGACAAGGAATTCAGTTATCCTCGTCCTTGTATTTTCGACTTCGCTGATTTCTCTTCTCACTCTTGCTTGGGCTTTCTCTTCACCTTAGCTTTGATACCATGTTAATTTTAGTTAACCATGGTATATTCTATTCTTAGAGAAATTTACTTCAATATTTTTTATTAACCCAATTCAATTTTAGATTTGCGATCCGATAGCCATTGAAATTAAATGTTGACAGAACATAAAATAAATCGACATAAGACAAGCTAAGACAAGAGACACAATAATTTATAATTCTTATTATTCAACAGAGAGAGAGAAACATATTTTACAACAATTAATAGGATGCCCTAGCCAACAAAAGAATTTGTAGGCCAAACCAACCCTTCAACCTCCAATCAAGCTCGATCAAACTTGTTAAAATTTAGCCTTCAGTCAAAGTCACACTCATCCCAAAACAATCCACAAAACTGGTCAACGCAAACGTAAAACTTTGTGGTCAAATCAATAGTCAACGTTGTGGTCAAAGTCAACGCTTGACCTCAATTTCTATGCCTCCAACTACGGCTTCTCTAGATTGGATTTTATACCTTCAAAACATAGTCAAATAGTGAGAGTTGACCCAAAGTCAACGTTGCCAGAAAATCACTAAAAATAATCCGAAAATGTAGCTTCATGTTTCACATGTGTGGAGGAGAGAGAGAAGCCTATAAGGTTGTAGGAACCAATCAGATGAGAGAGAGATGTGTGAGATGAGTGAATGATTAAATGAGCATCATGTATCTCCTTTTTATATCCATGACTGTGGGTGTGTGACACAACTTTTGGGGCTTGCGAGCATACATTACAATTTTCGCCGACCTTGAGAAATTGCACATGTGTGGAAAAATAAATTCAAAATACAACTTATGCTCACCAAAAAAGATAATATTTAGATCAATATTGCACCTCTCCGAAAGAGGAATCCAACAAAAATATCATTTCCATCATATGAGGAGTGCAACATGGATTTTGGCCCTATTTTCCAAATTTAACAAAGATTCCAAGAAGCTCCCAGACAGAACCATCTACTAGCAGCCAAGAGGGTTCTTAGATATCTCATAGCAATAATGGATTATGGAATGTGGTACCCGAGAGGTAAAGATTTTTCATTAAATACTTATACTGATGTTGAATGGGCATGTGATGTAGATTATTGCAAGAGCACTAATGGAGGTGCATTCTTTCTTGGGGAGTGTCTAATTTCATGGTTGAGTAAGAAGCAAACTTCCATCTTTTTATCTACAACTAAAGCAGAATATATTGCAACAACTTCTTGTTGCACTCAAATATTGTGGATGAAGAAGATCTTGCAGGATGTAAAGGTTTTTTATGAGCAACCTATACCCATTATTTGTGACAACAAAAGTGCCATTAGCATGTCAAAGAATCATATTTTTTCACTCCAAGACAAAGCATATTCTAATCAAGTATCATTTATTGAGAGAGAAATTTTCCAATCATATTGTGACGTTGAAGTATGTCACTACAAAATAATAGGTTGCTAATATTTTCACCAAACCTCCCAAGAGAAAAGTTTGCGTACTTGAAGCAAATATTAGGATTTCTTCCTCTTTCCTCCCTCCACTAGCTCCTTCTTTAAGAGGAAGAATGGTAGTTGGTATATATTCAACATATCAAGATGAAGTTGTCAGGATGATAGGATCAAAAAGATAGGGGAAGATTGTTGACAGGGGGTTTAAGGTTGCAGGGGGAGCATGTTGGTGTATTTTCCATTAATGTAAAATGGGGAGAAGTCTTAGTGATAAAACAAGAAGAAGAAGAAGAAAAACAATGACACCACAACAAAAAAGAAACTCAACACAAGATAATTTCATCTCAGGGGGAGCAACATTCAAAGGAGAGATATTCATCTAAAGGAGAGATTTGAGACAATCATATTTAATGTCTTGATGAGGATTTTTTTTTAATCATGGTGTTTCCTTCAATCCCATAGGGGGGGGATGTTAGAAATATGTTGTCATTGATTCCAACATATGGAAAAAGATGCCAAAGGAGGGCTCAGGTGTTTAGGATCAAGCACAAGAAGAAGAATGAAGATTAGCATTAGTGGAGAATGGCGCAGTTCCTTTGAAGGAATTTCTAGTCCAATAGGTAATCTCAAGGGTATAATGAACCCAAATAGATGGATAGAGATATAAAAGAGCTTTCTAGTGGTATGTGGGAGTCCAGAAATCGGTTCTTGGATCAAAATTTAGAGCTAGTGAAAGCTAGGGGCTCCAAAGTCAAAATTTGCAGAGCTAAGTGTATTGAGGACCCTTTTGGAGCATGTGTTACAAGGACTGATTGCAAGTTTGGTGGAGTTTCTATCTAGAGAATGGGCTGACATGGATCAAACAACGTAGCGACAGATAGCATGCTAATTAGTCCAAGTTGGATCCCACACAACAGCTTGGCCCGATGAAGGTAGCCTAGTGCGTGCACCCTAGAGAAACATTGAAGACCGCTTAAGGGAACTAGTAGGATGATGTCTTTAGGGAATAAATGACCGTATGGTGAATCAGGACCAATGGAATTGTAGTTGGGCTATCATGGCAGAGACAATGTGTTAGTGGCTCGGTTGGCAGTATGTTATGATGAAGATTGGGTGCCATGAATCCCACACTGAATCATCAGAGAAATTACACGGGGGTCCACAACTCGATCATTAACACATAATGGGTGTCATGTAATGGGCAGTTTTCCCATACTTTCAATCCCTAGATCGATGATGAAGGTGAATTGCACTACCCCCCCACCCCCCTCAAAACCACAAACAACTTGAGGGGGGCGTGCAAACCACGAGTGGTATCATGACTTTGGAGGAAGGCTGAGCTACATGGTAGTCGTACAATGGTTGGGACCCCTAAATATTTTGTAAAGGAAAAATGGTGGAAAACAAGAGTCTATGACCCCTTTCTCTCTCCTCTAACAACAAACACATGGTGCAATATGATTAGCTCACAAAGATGATGTAAATTCACAAGAGGATGATGATCTTAGTATTGACATGTGTTGAAGATTGCAACAAGAAACAGTGAAGGGGGCATCCTGAAACATCATTCCTGATCCTAGTTGGAAAGTGATCACCTAAACTAGGTGGGGCCCACACAGGTGATTTTTGTCGCAAAGTCTATTTTTAGACTATGTCTATTTTTAGACATGTCGATCATATTCTATGAGTTGCAGGATGCTATTTGTGGATAGTTGGTCAAGTTGGAAAAATAGATGGACTTCTATTTTTAGACATATTGGGCGGAATCTATTTTTAGATTGCCAGTCTAAAAATAGATATGTCGAATATTATTGGCTCTTAATAATATTTGGACTCTAAACATTATCTTATTCTCTTGGAGCACTTCAGTTAAGTGCACAGATGTGGCACAGGAGCTGACAGAAGGAATTACGCTATTCCTGAGGGTTATGTGGAGCTATTGCATGGATACTTCAGTTAGAACTCATGTGACGGAGTTTGGTGGAGTTGATTGAGGAAGTTAGTGGAGTTGTATTCAGTTTAACTAATCTAAACATAGTTGAGCTATTTGTATTCAGTTTAACTAATTGATACAATTAGTGAGAGTGGTGTGAATTATTTATTAATTAATTCACTAATTATAAACTCATTAATCAACTAAAGAATACATCAGTTAAATTTAACTCGAGGTACACTTCAGAGTGCCAAAGGTGGAGACGGTGGAGAGGTAGGTGAAAGAGCCAGTGTGACTATCAGTTGTGACTATAATGTTGCATGAGTTTGCACCACACATTGATGGATATGCCTTTAAGGATTGCATGAGCAAGGATGGATCAATTCGAGTTCATCTAGAGCCATTCTTCAGCAGGGATTGCGTAGTAGAGGCAGGCGAAAGGCTGGCAAAGATCGGTGCATGGATTTGCAAGATCGGGCCTGATTAGTGTTTAGCGATTGGATTGTACTGATAGCTTGTGATAAGCTTTGTATGGGGGTTGTTACATGATCTCTATGAAATATATTATATACAGATAGTTGTGGTTTTTAGCTTCAGTCTTTCTCGTTAAAACAACATTGTTAATGTGTGTGAATTTTTATGGTTTCATGTGTGCATTGTAATTGTGTTAATTTCCGCATGTGATGATCAATGGTGGAATAGATACTGTATTATGCATGAATTTAAAATAGTGTGTGATCAGGAGAATCTTGGACATATGCATGCGTAGTGAATATAATTTCTACATGGTATCAGAGCTGTGTTAAATATTTTCTACATGGAATGAGAGAAGGAATTTTTGGGTAAGCGAGTTTGCAGAGAATATATAAAATTTTTGGTGAAATATTTTCAGAAAAAATATCATATTTGGATTCCTTGCAAAAAAATACCCAAATTGAAAAAAAACATCGGTCGAATCGGAGCTCAGATCAGGGAGATATCATCGATTTAAAATCAACTCTTTTGTTAGAAAATTTTGTGACGACAGGACAATTGCAATGTGTGCGATTCAAGAATCTACATGCACTGAGGTACATGATGCATGAAAAGCTTTTGAGGAGCAAAGAAGAGGTTAGTGACTTGGTGGTTGAGAGGGAACCTCTCAACATGCAACGTGAGAAGCAGTCTCAGAAGGTTGTGGAGCAGCCACAACTGGAGATGCAGAAGAATCTTTATAGATTTGAAGTAGATGGGATTTCTATGGAGCTTCCTACTATTGGGAAGTGCAAGAAAGCCATGCAATTGAAGCTTGAGAGGGAGCTGGATTTGCATGCAGGTAATAGTGAACCTCCGGATGTGGAGCAGCCACAAGATGAGGATCATGGAGTGGAAGAAACCACTCATGCAGAGAAATTTTGTGCCAGATGGGCAGAGGGAGTGCATGTAGCTATACCACCAGGTGAGAGGTGGGGCGACATGCATGATTAATACCAAGGGGAGATTTCTGGGCAGGATTCATTGAGATGGTGTAGATCTCATGAATTTAACCTGGCTACGAGGTGCCCACAGAGCAGCAATAGCATGATCAGTTGGATTGATGCAGGCAGATCAAAGTGACAGTGTCGGATACTGGAGCACGGTTCAGAGTTGACAGCAAGTGCAGAGTGCATGGGTGCAAAGATCAACAGCGTAGTGTTTCTTGAAGACATGTGTAGTAGCTAAGCAAAAGTCGAAGACTTTGATGAAAGATGCATCAAATTGATTGAGTTGTTTGGAGCCTTTTCCATTTCGAAAGAGTTGCAGAGCAGATGCATGGAGTTGCATGGCACTTGAAAAGGTTGTAGGGCGAATGCATGGAGTTGCATGTCGCATGCAAAGACAGTCCTTTCTTGTTGAGAGGGAGTGTTGAAGATTGCAAAAAGAAATAGTGAAGGAGGCATCCTGAAACATCATTCCTGATCCTAGTTGGAAAGTGATCACCTAAACTAGGTGGGTCCACACAGGTGATTTTTGTCACAAAGTCTATTTTTAGACATGTCGATCATATTCTATGAGTTGCATGATGCTATTTTTGGATGGTTGGTCAAGTTGGAAAAATAGATGGATTTCCTGTTTTTGAACATGTTATGATAGGAATACATTTTGAATTGCCAGGTCTAAAAATAGATATGTAAAATATTATTAGCTCTTAATAATATTTGGACTCTAAACATTATCTTATTCTCTTGGAGCACTTCGATTAGAGGTGCACGGATATTTCTTCGTTTGACACATGAAGGTCGCTATTCCGGGGGGTTAAGTGGAGCTTTTTCTTTGGAGGACCGATTTAGAACTCCGAATAACTTCAAAGTTTTGGTGGAGTTATTGAGGTAGTTGGTGGAGTTGTGTTTAGTTTAACTTAGTTAGACACAGTTGAGCTAGTTGTATCTAGTCTAACTAATTGATACACTAGTGAGAGTGGTGTTAATTAATTATTAATTAATTCACTAAATATTAACTCATTAATCAACTGAAGAATACATGAGTTAACTACAGTGCATGGACAGTTTCAGTGGAGACCAGTGGAGAGATTGGTGAAAGGGCAAGTTGACTATCAGTTGTGACTATGGTGTTGCATGATTTTGCACCACACTTATTGATGGAGATGCCTTTAAGAAGTTGCGTGAAAGCGAAGTGAGTGAGTCGAGATTCATCAGGAGCATTCTTCGTGAAGTTGCAGCGATGAGCGAGCTAAGTGGCAAAGATCGGTGCATGGATTTGCAAGATCGGGCCTGATTAGTGTGTAGCAATTGGATTGTACTGATAGCTTGTGATAAGCTTTGTATGAGGATTGTTACATGATCTCTATGACATATATTATATACAGATATTTGGGGTTTTTAGCTTCAGACTTTCCCGTTAAAACAACTGTGTTAATGTGTGTGAATTTTTATGGTTTCATGTGTGCATTGTAATTGTGTTAATTTCCGCATGTGATGATCAGTGGTGGAATAGATTCTGTATTATGCATGAAGTTAAAATAGTCTGTGATCAGGAGAATCTTGGACATATGCATGCGTAGTGAATATAATTTCTACAACTTGGCCCAATGAGAAGTGGACATGTGGTAGGTGTTTTTAGCCTTTTTGGGTGGTTGAGTAGGCAATTTTAGGGTGACACACAAACCACTTTGGAAGTAACATGTGGCATGTGTGACATCAGCATGAAATCATCTCATTGAAAGGACAACAAAAGGATTTGAAGAGGTGTATAGAATAACTAACGAGCTAACTGGGCATTGGGATGACAGGGCAGCTATTAGAGCCAACTTAACTTGAAACTGTAGTGATTGGATGCAGGTGGAGCGGACAGACCCCACTTGACAACTAAGCCCCCAAGGTAAAGTCCAGAGGTAAAATAAGGTAGTAGAGTGGAAGCACTAGGACACGGGCACTGGGATGATGGTGGTATACAGAGGAGGGAAACAACCAATGAGGAATAAGGCAGGAGGACCCCACTGGGACAATTCATCCTGTAAGAAAGATCCTGATGGATTATAAAGGGGCACATGCCTATTGTGTCGGGTTATAAGCGCCAAGGCACAAGGTTTTATGTGGCAGTGATGACTGAGAATGTGGACTTAAGGAGAAAATGCGTGGAGGTGAGTGGTTAAGCACCTAAAGACCAAGGTGAGGTAATGACACGAGGTTTTATGGTGGAAAAGATACAAAGTTCTAGCACACAGGAGATAAAGGCTATTATTGAGAGAAATTAAGTGGAGGAATCGGAAGTTAAACCAAAGATAGAGCCTGCTAACTATAGTAAAGCTCTGCTGAACTTTAATAAGTGGCAGATTGTCCAAAATTAGCAGGAAAAATCACAAATTGAGTTTATAACTATAGATCAAAGATTGAAAACTGAAATAAAATGTTCAGAAAACTTAAATAATTAGGATAAAAATAGAAATAAAAATTCATTCAAGAATGTAAGAAAATAAAAGAGGCCAAAATAGCAAAGAAAAATTATTTATAAACAAAATTGATTAAGGCTTTTTTCAAGACTTGGTGCAAGACATTGTGGTGAAGCGAGGTGCTGGTGTGCTGGCATGATGATGTATTTCTTAGTAATCACAGATTATTGAAGGTGGTGTTGGAAAAATTGTTTATTGTGTAAGAAGATGTGGCATTCATGGTTCTAGTATGAAAATGGATGAAAAATGAATCATAGATATCAAGCAAGTTGTAACTTGCAAATAAGGGGTTGGTGCTAGTAAATATTTGAGGTTGTAGCTCTGTTATGAGGATTAATCCCTCTTGCGGAAAAGAGAGCTTTCCCTAGTATTCTACGAATAGATAGAAACAAACATCCATTTATAAATCGTTTTCTCTAGATTATTTGCAATTTAGAATTATTATAAACAAAGAAAGAGGACATGCCCTTACCTTGAAATTCGACGTTCGGTGCAGTCTTTTATCTAGTTGCTCCAAAGAGGCTTCTTTTGTAAGTAGAGCCTATAATCAAAGACAAACAAAAGAATTAAAAGCACCTGCAACATATAATAATTAAGAACAACTAATCTAACTTAGTGATCAAGGAGTCTAAGTATTGAATTATTCAAATAAGCACAAGAACAACTCAATGAGAAAAGGAGATCCATATGTATTATCTTGAATGAAAAGAGTAACTTTACAACCTGATGCCTTGATGTCGTACAAGTTCCTCCCGAGGTCCTGAAAAATTGTTCCTCCTTTAGTTTGACAAGCCGTCCTCTCTTTGAACTAGCATAAAGTTATGGACATAAGTGTGTGATCATTCTTATGCCAATAATAACTAGTGTAGAGAGTATGCTCTCTTGAGAATTTCTTCAGCGACTAACATATATGTCTACAAGCTACCCTTGAGACGGAAACATGAGCTCAATTTATATGGAAATGGAGGTAGTTTTAGTTCCATGAAGAGGGGGATGGATTCCTCTCATGAAGGGATTTGAGCTCCATAGAACAAGGGATAAGCTCCATGAATGGAGGGATGGAGCTCCATGAGTGGAGGGATAAAGCTTGAACTGATTGCGCATCTAGAAGCTTCTAGTTGGGAGAATATTCAACCATCTAAGCTTCTAGAACTTACTTTTTCCTTTATTTGACTATTTACGGGGGTCTGCAGGTTTTATAAGCAGAACGTGCGGGAGCTACTGCAGGCTATAGAATAAATATCTGTGGATCCGCAGGAAAGAGCTAGAAAAAGTGTGGAGTTAGACTTTTAAGGTTTTTAATAAGCTTTTCTCCAATTCCAAGACTTGGTTTAGGAACATTAGGGTTTTTTACTTCTAAGGGAGCACAATATAGCTAGTGATGAACCTATATGAACAATCAAATGTCATGGTGGAAAAATAACATGTAACAAGCTCCTTTTAGTTGTAGTTGATAAATCAGGGAATTGTAGCTTCTTTCTAGTTATAGCTACAAAAAATTTTAACAACAAGTTTTGAGCTTTCCTTATGAAGAAAATGAAGAGTAGTTCGAAGAGTTTGTGTGTTCCTTGTGTTACTGAAATTATTTCATGCCCTGATCATATAAATTAACTGTTGTGTTATCACTCCATAATTCCAAGGCTGAAGACAAAATCCCGGAGGCAACATCAAAATCACTTCCGGCCTAGGATCTAGCCCTCCTAGACCCAGAGTGGGATCTCTCTGTTAGATATAACATTGTTGATAGGGGCATTTTAGGCTAGCTATTAGTGCATAGGGGTTTGTTTGAACATTTGTGGCTGAGACAGTAGAAGAGGGCCATTGGGCTATGGAGTCAAACAGGTGTAAACAAATTCAAATGGATGAATAATAGAAATCATGTGAGACCAGGAAAGCTAGCCATGTCAATGGATCTCTACAGCTTGTGAAATGAAAAGGAGGAGGAGATTAAGGTTCAATGTGAATGCAGAGCATACCGTCCCTGAATTCTGCATTTAAATCTCATAGGAAAACATAAATTATTGTTTCAAGACTACTAGGGTACCCTATGGTAAATCCTACAAAAAAAATTCTTATCCACAATATAGAAAGAAAATAGTATGCGAAACTAGAGAATGACAAATTCTAGGAAAATAAACACTTCACCATAGATCATAACACAAGAATATGGAAACAACAGTGTCCTTTCGTTCATCCACAAAAGAGTGCTTACAACCAGATGAGCCTATTACAATTGCTTTTCCCCTTCCCCGCTCCCTCTATGATGCTGCTAATGCATACAGTATTTATCTATAATCTAAGTCGTTTACTCTGTCTGTTTTAATAATAGTCATTAATTACATTCAAGCTAAAATTTGACAAGTGGAACCATGCAGACGTTGATAAGATAAATCTAACCATAACAGTGGCCTTAGCAGTTCGTTATTAATTGTGGAATGATCAGAATCACGCTAGTGTGATGCCGAAGAGGCAACGTTAAAACCACATTGACATCGGGCTCTGCTTTTCCGAAAATGGTTGCTTGATGACCTGATCTAATTGCTGTGTTGGTTTTCATGATAACTATTTTGCTTCTACCTCTCCTGCGCCAGTTATTGCTGTAGTGGAGTTTGAAATGGAAAACCCACTATCCCTTTCATAATATGCAGAAATTCCTTTGAATTGGTGGTTACCCAACTATAATAGAGTGCCCCCAATAATAACATTTTGTGTAGGATTTGTAGGGAAGGGCGACATGGAGCAGCGACAGAAAAAGCGTTAGGTGGACGCAGAGCAGTGGGGAAGTCTGTGGGTTGACGCGGCACAGTGCTACAGGTGACGTGGAGCAATGGTGGCGATTTTGCTTGGAGGGGAGAGAAATTTTTGGGGGGGTAGTGAAGTGGTAGGAGGTTTCGGTGAAGGGGGGTTTGAAGTAGCAAGGGCGCGCTACATGGAGGGAAGGGTGGTAAGGGATACCACATGGATGATGACCGTCAAATGCGGA
Source organism: Pinus albicaulis (assembly GCA_034641835.2). Taxonomy (NCBI): domain Eukaryota; kingdom Viridiplantae; phylum Streptophyta; class Pinopsida; order Pinales; family Pinaceae; genus Pinus; species Pinus albicaulis. Next base: position 1,419,504,459 of record CM076570.1, on the reverse strand, counting down.
TATGAGGATCGTAGAAGGCGGAAAGGTGGAGGATAGTTAGCGGTGGAATGACATGGGATGTAACGGTGGGTTCGAAGATACATAAATGTCGGGGTATGAGTGGATGGTGTTCGGAGGTGACATGGCAAGGAGGTGGGCTCGCCCGCAGCTTGCAGATCGGCGCTTTTTTTATGAGTGGTGGAGAGGCAACAATTAAACTTTGAAAAGTGCGAAGTGCGATGGGGGCTCACCAACATCACAAATCGCAAGATTCAAAGTTTATCGCATATCGCACATCTTAAGGTTTACCGCACATCGCACATCTTAACAAAAACGATAACAAGGAGCCTCTATCATGTGCGATATGCAATCTCATCGCATAGAAACTCCATTTCTTATCGTATTGTGACTTAAAAAAATTAATCTGTGATGTGTTAACATGTAAACATAAAAGACGTCAATTGCGATGTGCGGCGAGAACAGGGGTGACGTCGTAGGAAGGGTCCCACTAGATCGCATCAACAGAGTTTTAAAGTGGCAAATGGAATGTGGCTAGGATTGTTTGCGAAGTACCGATGTGAAAAGGAAAGGAAGGGGTATGGTAAGGATTATGCAGTTTATGCCATATATGTTATATATATATTCCAGCGGCCTAAAGTGAGGGGTGAAGTTGTGAATAAGGAAATATACGATAAGTTTAAATGGGAAAATGATATACCTGTTAGTGGGCGGAGCTAGTTTTTTAACTATAAAAATTGGATTTTAATAGTTAAAAAGGGGTTTTGAAAGGAATGATGCGTGGGAATTTATAAAATGGAAAAATGAAGGGAAAAAGAGGGTAAATGAGATGAACGAGGGCATAAATGAAGTTTTCTCACCATTACGCTTTTTGGAAACACTTTCCTCCTTCTGCTGAACTGAAAAGGAACATTGATTCCTTTGAAGCTCTTGACAATCTGGATTTACCTTCCTTTTTCTAGAAATAAATGACAACCATGGAATATTATTTTTAGTATGAAAGATCTCAAAAATAATTAGTCACCTTGTGATACTGTGAATTACAAGAGTCTAACAGTGGCTCCAGCTGGGGATGGAAGCTCCTTCAGGAGGTGTCAAGAACACCGTAGACTAGTGGCCTGATCCATTGGGCTGATCCCAATTCTGCAACTTAATCACTACCAAACCTCTATGGCTGAAAATATTTAAGCTGAAATCAACACTCTCTGGAACCTGTAGTCTGGGACACACTTGAACTAAAATCTAGAAAGCAATCTGAAAACAAAACAACAATCTGGAACTAAAACTGAAAATATTCTCAGAGTACTGAGCTTATATGCACACTGCTACCTACCCTAATCTACTAATAATCTTAATGAATCATGTAATACAAAAATGCCAATGGAGCCAGTCAAGTAGCTGCAGAAACAAATGGACAACTTGACTGCTTTTCAGGAAAATCAGAAGTACAACTTGATTACGTGTCCTCATAATCAAAGTTGTAATATGTAATGGAAACTGCTGATGTATTTGAACCTTATAGAGAATACATGTTCGAAAACTTGAGCTAAAAAGAACCTCCATATAATCTTCTATAGGATTGATAAAATCATGATGTATGATATTTGCTTCTAGGCCTTCAATGACTAGTTTATTAGTTGTATCCTCGGTATTAAACCTTGAAACAAGATCTTTAGTTTCGTACTCGACAACATAATCATCCTCAGTATGTAAGTCAACAGGTAGTACAATTTCCTTGTGCTTTGGAGAAGGAAGACTTTCCAAGAATTATTTAGGATCTAGGAAATTATATGACTGAATTTGAGAATTCAAAAGTTTAATTCTGTTTTCGTATCGTTCAAAAACTACCTCTAGAAAACATGTATTAGCTTTAGGACCAAATTTGCTTGATTTCAAAATGAGAAAGACAACCTCTAGAAAATCTCCATCAAGATAAAATTATGATAAATGATTCATGAATGCATTTAAATATTCATGAGATAAAAGATCTACCACAAATCTTATCATCTTGTTCAACAGAGAATCTGGTCAGCATGTTGTGGAGTCGCCATGAATGCTCAAAAATTGGGTTCTTTGAATCATGGAGTTTCCAGGGGAATAATTCAGCCTTCTTGTGTCTGGTCATTGTCCACCATCAGTAATCAGATATGAACTTTGATGTACTTTCTGAGGAAGATAAATTTCGTCCCCAATATGGTCACCCTTATGTTATCACTCCGTAATTCCGAGGTTGAAGATAGAATCCCGGAGGCAACATCAAAACCGCTTCGGTCCTAGGATCTCGCCCTCCTAGACCTAGAGAGGGATCTCTCTGTTAGATATAGATTTTTTGGTAGGGGCATTTTAGGCTAGCTATTAGTTCATAGGGGTTTGTTTGAAAATTTGTGGTTGAGACAACAGAAGAGGGCCATTGGGATATGGAATCAAACAGGTATAAAAAAATTCAAATGGATGAATAACCGAAATCATGTGAGACCAGGCAAGCTAGCCATGTCAATGGATCTCTACAGCTTGTGAAATGGAAAGGAGGAGGAGATTAAGGTTCAATTTGAATGCAGAGCAGACTGTCTCTAAATTCCGCATTCAAATCTCAGAGGAAAACATAAATTATTGTTTCAAGACTGAGTAGGGTACACTATATTAAATCCTACACAAAAATTTCTTATCCATAGTATAGAAAGAAAATAGTATGTGAAACTAGAGAATGACAATTTACATGAAAAGAAGCACTTGAACACAGATAATAACAAAAGAATCTAGAAACAACAATGTCCTTTCATTCATCCACACAAGAGTGTTTATGACCAGATGAGCCTATTACAATGGTTTTTCCCCTTCCCCGCTCCCTCTATGATACTGCTAATGCATACAATATTTATCTAAAATCTAAGTCGGTTACTCCGTCTATTTTAATGATAGTCATTAATTACGTTCAAGCTAAACTTTGACAAGTGGAACCATGCAGATGATGATAAGATAAGTCTGGCCATAACGGTGGCCTTGGCAGTCCATTATTAATTGTGGAATGATCAGAATATGGCTAGTGTGATGCCGAAGAGGCAGCGTTAAAACCACACTGACATATGGCTCTACTTTTATGGAAATGGTTTCTTGATGACCTAATCTGATTGTTGTGCTGGCTGTCATGATGGCCATTCTGCCTTTGCCTCTCCTGCGCCGGTTACTACTATAGTGGAGTTTGAAACGGAAAACCCACTGTCCCTTTCATAATAGGTAGAAATTCCTTTGAATTGGTGGTTACTCAACTATAATAGAGTGACCCAAATAATAACCTTTTGGGTAGGATTGGCAGGGAAGAGAAACGTAGAGTAGGCACAGTGGAAGTGGTAGGTGGACGCAGAGCAGTGGGGAAGTCTGTGGGTTGACATAGCACAGTGGTGCGGGAGACGTGGAGCAACGGTGGCAATTTTTCTTGCGGAGGAGAGAAGTTTTCGGGGGGGGGGAGGGTACTGAAGTGGTAGGAGGTTTCAGCGAATTTGGGTGCGAAGTAGCAAGGGTGCACCACGTAGCGGGAAGGGCTGTAAGGGATTCTGCCCATTTCTGACCCCCCCCCATGCATTTAAAGCTCGAAGGTTAAGGGGGAACCAAAAAAGGATGATGACCATCAGATGCGGAGATAAGGAGTGGAGAAGGCGGAAAGGTAGAGGATATTTAGCGGTGGAATGACGTGGGATGTAACGGTGGGGTTGGGTATACATAACTGTCGGGGTATGAGTGGATGGTGGTCGGAGGTGACATGGCAAAGAGGTGGGCCTGCCCGCAGCCTACATATTTTCATTTTTTTTATGAGTGGCGGGGAGGAAACAATTAAAATTTGCGAAGTGCAAAGTGAAATGGGGGCCCACCAACATCGCAAATCGCAAGATTCAAAGTTTATCGCATATCACACATCTTAACAAAAACGATAACAAGGAGCCTCTATCATGTGCGATATGTGATCTCATCGCATCACAACTCCATTTCTTATCCTATCATGACTTAAACCAATTAACCTGCGATGTGTTAACATGTAAACATAAAAAACGCTGATTGTGATGTACGACGAGAACATGGGTGACGTGGCGGGAAGGGTCCCACTAGATCGCATTGGCGGAGTTATAAAGTGGCAAATGGAATGTGGCTAGGATTTTTTGCGAAGTGCCGATGCAAAAAGGAAAGAAAGGGGTAAGGTAAGGCTTATGTGGTCTATGCCATATATGTTATATATATTCAAGTGGCCTAAAGTGGGGGGCAGAGCTGTGAATAAAGAAATATAAGATAAGTTTAAACGGGACAATGATATGCCTGTTAGTGGGTGGAGCTGCTTTTTTAACTATAAAAATCAGATTTTAATAGTTAAAAAGGGGTTTTGAAAGGAATGAAGTGTGGGACTTTAGAAAATGAAAAAATGAAGGGAAAAAGAGGGTAAATGAGATGAATGAGGGTAGAAATGAAGTTTTCTCACCATTACACTTTTTGGCAACACTTTCCTCCTTCTGCTGAACTGGAAAGGTAGATTGATTCCTTTGAAGCTTTTGACAATCTGGATTTCCCTTCCTTTTTTTCTGAAAATAAATGACAGCCATGGAATATTATTTTAAATATGAAAGATCTGGGAAATAAGCAGTCACCTTGTGATATTGTGAATTACAGGAGTCTAACATGTTGAAATAGTTTATGGTGTCCTAATATCATTGCATAAGTGAAAGAAAGTTTTAAAATTCCTACAATACCGAGTCACCCCCCCTCTCAGTATTGTCCTAATTTCTAACATCCGCTTTGTTACTACCCCAATAAGAAACATGATGGCAAGAAAATTTTCGATGTCAAAGAGACTACCGAAATGAATGAAACAACCAATATCATGTCTAAATCTTATGTAGTAGTGGAAAATTAGAGTAGTCAAGAAAAAACATGCCAATAATTGGTAGGTGTATCTAGTTATAAGAGGACACCTAGAGAATTTGAGAAGGTTGAATCCCCCATTGTCGGTGGTGAAGAGGAACGAGGGAACAATGACAAAAAAAACCTTAATATTATTAGAGAGTTGAAGGAAAGTCTAGGGTAGATCTATCATGGTCTTGACTATAATTAATGATTTTTATATAATGCATAAATCCATATTCACAAGAGTGCAAGAGGGTTCCCTTCGACTACTTAGAAAACATTTGGGATTTGAGTTTATCATTAGAGCTGAAGAAAAAATTAACAAATTTTGTGCATATGTTGATGTGCTAACTGCCCTTGCTAAATAAATGTAGAGGGAATATTTTGAATTTTTAAAGATCAGCGAAAGTAGACTTGGATATATATCAAACTAACCTAGATCCATCTTAACTCTGGATCTACCAAGCACTGAGAGGGATCAAATCTCTTGAGGTGCAAACCCATTTTGGAGTGAAAAGAGATTTGATCACTCTCAGTTCTTGGTAGATCTAGAGTTAAGATGGATCTACGGTGGTATTATCTAAATGTCACATCTCTATATATAAAAGTATTCTAATTTTTTATTTTACTAAAACTTTGATTTAATCTTCTATGAATATCGACAAAATATTTTTAGCTGTGAGGGTAGAGGGTTTAAATATATCTCAAAAGTATACTTTTTTCTTTCTTTTAGATTTAGTTAAAATCGTTATAAAATTAAATTAAAATAAAATATTTTGATTGTGAAATGAGTTATGGTTTTTGGGCATGTGTTATTGATAAGCCATGGTATTGTAACAAAGCCTATTTACAAGTTTAAAATATGGATGGTAAAGTGAGAGTGAATATGCATGGTTAAGAATCTTGTTAGATTGTATGTTTATTGCAAGGATTAAGTTTTGATCTGCTTAATAATTAGCTTTAAATATGGTTACAAAATCATTATTAGTCTTTGCCAAGGGAGGACTCTAACAATAATTTTCTCATTGACCATTATTAATTTAACATTGACCAATCCAACTTATAATGTTTAAATTTGAAAAATAAATATTTATTTTTCAATATTATTAATAAAAACTATTTTTCAAACATTTTATTGGACCATAACTTAATGGTCTTATTGTGGCCTTTGCATAATATAATGTCATGTGGATAACTACACATATTTATGCAAAATTTATTGATATGTTTCCAATATCGAGGCATGATTTTTAGATATTTTTGTACTTATCTTTTAATCCAAAAATAAAATCCTTGAAAATAGCTCATATTCTAACAAATACCATATTTACCATCATCTACTTCCCACCATAATTTAATCAAGTCTTTACATAAAAAACAGATAGAAATAAGATGTAAATAAATATAAATTCAACATATTGAGTGGACATTTAAAAAATGTTGACATACTATCTTTCTTACATCACACATAACATATACACATATCCCCTATATTGGGTTGTAGAGCACTTCTCTATGCAATCATGAAATAGCTTAGGCTTGAGAATTCTTAACCAATTGTTGAAAAATATTGGAAATGAATGAACGAGTAAAGATAAAACTAGTTGTTAAACTATACAATATTAAGAGTGTATGCATGTAACTAATTTGATTAAAAACTGATGTGTGAAGGAGAATGTGAAGCAATAAAGGAGAAAGAATTCTCTCATAAATTGGAAGTAATGATATTTGAGGTAGAAAAAGTGTTTTCAATCATAAAAATGACCTTTACAATGATAAGAGAATGAAAGGCTAAAAAAAGAACGAGGTGGACTCCTTAAGAAAGCAATAGCTAAGAGTAATGACAAACATGTAATCCTATAAATCAGCTAGGATGTAGTAGTTGTTAAGTTGAAGGATTTAGGTAAGAGTCCCTTCAAACCAAGTTTTCATAATGAATATCAGTCAAATAGGTGAGAGATGTATTTGCAAGATATAGAAAAATTAAGATTTCTAATGCATGTTTGTCACAAAATATTCAATGGAATATGATCACAATGTTGTTACATTATATATGATTATGGTTTCTTAATATTTATTACATGCTTGATGCCTATAATGCATGTGTGCTTTTGTAGAATGATATTTAGAGTGACTAGATGTCATGAAAATAATGATGGTTGACATTTTTTAAAGAACTAATGATTGTTGAAGTGAGTGGCATGAATCATTCACTCCCACAAAAATTAAAGTGGGAAAATTGATTTCTAATGAATTATGAGATGAATATCTCAGTAGAGAGAGTGAATATGAAACTCTTTTCCTTGATCTAATTTGAACTGTCGACATGAAAATCCTAATTTTCATATGAAAATCTCGTCGAAATGAAAAGCCTATAACCAAAACATGAAACATGTAGTATGCGAAGGATCACTTACCTATTAACGAAGTGCTTGTAGAAGTCCTTTCAACACTTTCCACTTCCATCTTTCCCTCAATGCCTTAGCAACTTTTTGAATACTTTTCACAACTTCTCCATGACGCTGCAAAAGAGATATGCATAGACAAAACCATTCAAAGGGATCAAAGCATCTCACATATGAAAGAAAAGGTAAATGAAATTCTTAATCTAGCATAAAAAATATAATTGAATCAATAATCGGTTATAAACCATGCGAGTGATCAAGGAATCCGCAAATAACATCAAAAGTAGACGCAATTAGGAAATAACAATTACTTTGTATTAAAATAAAAAGGGAAAACAAGCTTACAACCTGGTTTCCTTGATGTCACAAGCCTCTTACAATGGTCTCCTTTCCTTCCCTTGATGACAACGTCTTCAGATGAAAAACCAACAACATGAGTTTACCAATCCCAATCTCTCATTCCTTTAGTCCTATTCTAAATTTATAGGAAGGATGAGGAGGTTTCTAGTTCCTCTTCTCAATGGATATGATCCTTAAGAAAAGGAGGTTAGTTCCATATACCAAGGGATGAGGCACAAGTATGTAGTGGTTTGAGGTTTCTAATTTGGATAAGATTCCTCAACCAAAGCTTCTAAAACCTACCTTTTATTTTTACCTGCGTGAAAAGACCTACGAAGTTTATGGTGGAAGAAACTGTGCAGATCTGCATAGTTTATAGTGGAAGAAGTTGCGCACAAGTGGGTTTTGTTAAGGAAAACTGTGCAAATGCTCAAAAAGGAGTTTTAAGTAGTGAAAACCAAAATTCCTTTTGTCCCTAGTAATTTTTTACTTCAATATTCATAGAGGATTCACTTGAGACATTTCATCAGATGACGAGATATCTGTATCGACAATCATTGTGACAAATTTTCGTGTAATAGAGTTCCCCCTAAAATGCAAAGCTAGAAAATATGATTGATGACTAAAGCGCTTTATCATGTTAAAGGTTCGGATTAGAGACCAATTTTTTGAGGAACTGAAACAAAAAATAAAGGATTACAAGATCATTCTTTCATATAAACATCACTGAGATAGGCATTCCCATACTCAGAGTAAACATAACTCGATGAAATAGTAGGGAAATACACAAAGATCCACATCAACAATAAACATAGTATAGATGCAGCCATCAATGGATCTATATTTACAATCATGAATATTTAATAACTCCATGCAACCTGTAGGGATGAAACTAGATCAACGGTCTTGATCTCCATCTCTCAATCTGTAGTACGATTCTAACCATGCCAGTGAATGTCTCGAAGTTGAACATGGTAGAAACCATTTGATTACCTGTTAATGATGTGAACCAGTAACAAGTGCGAGAGAAACCACCACAATGACAATGAATCTCAAGGTACTCCAGTACAACCTATTAAGTGTGATTAAATGTTTTGAAGTCGAACACTCATAGAATCATTCGATCGAAGGCCAATTATGAGAACCTATCGTCGAAAGCGAGAAACCTGCCATTAGGGCATGCTGGCCTCAAGATATTGAAAAGGGTTTCTAGATCAACTTCCTAGATAATGAGATGAAATCAATAGGAAGAAATCCATCGTAGGAAGTCCTACGACACGAAACTCATGTCAAGTTCTAAAGAATAAATTGGAGTATTTCAAGACTTACTCAGGGATGACCGACACAATTTAAGGTTATGATTTGCAAGGTAATATTGACTGAGGTTGGACTTCTCTTGAACATATTGGCGACACAACACTTAGACTTGGTAGAATTTGACTCATGATAATACCCAAAACCAACTGAAGATTTTCAATGAGGTTAGATTAATTGTGAGAGAAATGGATTTCCTAACCCAGACATAAATGTGACAGAGTGTCATGTTCAAGAGTGACATACTTCCTTTAATAATTTAAAAACAAACGTTCTTACCCAATCCCCCCACCCACCATTAGGGGAATTTTGAGGTCTAGACTGGGCCTCCTAAGGAAAATGTACAATCAAAATTCACTTTATGAGAACCAATCACATTTTAGGGGATGACATCATCCCCAATGGTTGATGTGGCATTGCTTGAGTTAAAGTTACTTACTTGTTACATTATCAATGGTGGATAAAAACTAATGGTTAACCATGGTAGTGCTCTAAGTACTTTTAAAGTAAAAAAGTAAAGTATTAATAATAAAAAGTAAAGTACTCATAATAAATGTCATTTCACAGTTTTTGAATATAATATTATTATTTTCATTTCATATTTTTTGAAAGAAACAATGCATATCCTTACATAATCTTCATATCTTTACACATTTTTCAATAAATATTATATTTGTATATTTTCATATATTTATTTTTAAATTATATATTATTTTTCTTATGTTATAAATCAAATCAATTGAATATGTAATATAAAAAAATGCATCAAATAATAAATTACATTTATTATATTATATTATTTTTATATATTATATTAATTACATGTTATTATATAATTTAAATAATATTTTTTTTAATAAATAGAATATTATACAATTAAGAGTTTATGAATTTATATTTATAATTTATTTTAAGTTATTTAAGTACAAAGGACAAATGCATTAGTTGTTCAAAGATAATGACATTTTCTTAAAAAATTCATTCTTATTTATAGTCACATCAATATAAATTTTTTATTAATTTTATTTTGGTATATTTTTTCAATTGAATTTAACCATGGTTACATGGATTGTGGTGCAAAAAGTAAAATGCAAATTTATAAATATTATTTTATTGGTTTAGCTATTATTTTATTATTTCCTTAGGAGGCCCATTTTAGACCTCAAAATTCTCCTAATGACCATTACTGGAAATTACCTCTTTATTTTTACACAATTTTAAGGAGGATAACATATGCTTGTGATATAATCTCATCCTTCAGATGAGTTCTTCGAAGTATTTTTAACGAACCCTAGGAAGGAGTGGTTTAGTCCCGTTGTAATCAATGGGTCCTGCACTGTTTAAGTTTTACGAGTCCAGTGTAGGGGTAACTCGATGTCGTTTTCATGTTTAAAGAGTTTGAAAAGGCATAAAAATAAAACTCATGTTGTTCTTCAATGTATATTTTTAAAGATCCTGAAGAAAGTAAAACTAAGGTGTTTTTCAGTAAACTTCATAATGTTCTTTTTTCGTGAATTTAGTCTCTCAAGCCCGAAAAAGGATAAAATGATGTAGGAGAGAACTCTATTGACCATGCTTATTCAACATATACCTTTTTCGTAAATAGTCTAGTTTAGTCCAGAAAAGGGGTAAACGTATACTGAATAGACAGTTGTTCATTTACTTTTATGGGTTCAAATAGTCAAGTACTCGACAATCGTTTCATTTTTAGAGAGTCTGAAAAGGGCTTAATAGAGAACTTGAGTGTTTCTATTTTTTGTAATTTTTAATGAGTACAAAAAAGTGATAAAATTTTACTCAGATCACCAACTTTCAATTTAATTTATGAGCAGGAAAAGGCGGAAAGAACTCGACATTTTCATGTTATTTTTTTACAAACATGAAAATATAGCAAAATAAGATCAGGATTTTCATGAGTTTAACGAGTCTTGAAAATAAGAACCGAAATGGAATCGAGATATGTTTCATTTTTATACAAGCTTGAAACAAAAAAAAACTATGGTTGAGAGTGGTTTCATTTTTACACAAGCTTGAAATAGATAAAAAACTGTGCTTGAGATAGGTTTGTTTCATTTTTACACATGCTTGAAACAAAGAAAAACTTTGCTTGAGATAAGTTTGAATGCCTCCCAAGCATAACTTGCAAGGGAACATGCCCCCCAAGCTTCATTTCATTCACCTAAGTAAACTACTGGTTATTAATAGATGGATGGAATGAAGGTTCATTTACAAGATCAGATGAAATACTCGACTCAATTAGGGGAGGATTTGTTTCATTTTTTAACAAGGTTGACACAGTAAAAGAACTATCCTCAAGAAAGATTGTTTCATTTTTTAACGAGATTGAAACAAGAAAATGAACTATGCTCATACAAACATGTTTCATTTTTTAACGAGGTTGACAAAGTAAAAGGAACTATCCTCATAGAAACCTATTTCATTTTTTAATGAGGTTGGCACAATCAACAAAACTATCCTCGTAAGGGTCTGTTTCATTTTTTAACGAGGTTGAAATAGCAAAAGGAACTATCCTCATAAGGATCTGTTTCATTTCTTAACGAGGTTGACACAATAAAGGGAACTATCCTCATGGAAACCTATTTCATTTTTTAACGAGGTTGACATAGTAAAAGGAACTATTCTCATGGAAACATGTTTCATTTTTTAACGACGTTGACACAATTAAAGATCCATCTTTAAGAGAACATATTTCATTTTTTAACGAGGCTGACACAGTTAAAGATATATCCTCATAATGACATGTTTCATTTTTTAACGAGATTGACACAATAAAAGAACCATCCTCATGGAAACATATTTCATTTTTTAACGAGGTTGAGACAGTAAAAGAACTATCCTCATAACTTGTTTTATTTTTTAATGAGGTTGACACATAAAAGAGCCATCCTCATGAAAGTTGTCTCATTTTTTAATGAGGTTGAGATAATCAAGGGAAGGAAAGGATACCATTGGAAGAGGCTTGTGACATCAAGGCAACCAGGTTGTAAGCTTGTTTTCCCTTTTTTATTTTAATACAAAGTAATTGTTCTCTCCTAATTGCGTCTAATTTTGATGTTATTTGTGGGATTCCTTGATCACTTGCATGTTTTATAATTTATTATTGATTCAATTATATTGTTTATGCTATATTAAAGAATTCATTTACTTTTTCTTTCATATGTGAGATTATTTGATCCTTTTGAATGGTTTTGTCTATGAAGATCTCTTTCGGAGCGTCATGGAGAAGGTGTGGAAAGTATTCAAAAAGCCGCTAAGGCATTGAGGGAAAGCTAGAAGTGGAAAGTGTTGAAAGGAATTCTACAAGCACTTCGTTAATAGGTAAGTGATACTTCACATACTACATGTTTCATTTTTTGGTTATAGGCTAAGGAAAGATTTATTATTTTGTCTTTTTGTTTCTAGTTTTCCTTTAGGAATCTAGGGAGATCGCTCTTGTCCGCAAGAAGGATTTATCCATGTAAAACATTGGCGACCATACTGGGGATTCACTTGAGACACTCCATCGGATGGCGAGATTTCTGAATCGACAGTCATGGTGACAACTTTTCTTGTAACACCCTCTCTCAAAAGGAATGTCACAAATTTCCAATGGTGGAGTTCTCTTCTTCACTAGGATGTTGGATGGCCAACATGCTAGTTCCTTCACTCCTCTTGCTTCAAAAATTGAAAGATGGTGTTTCTATGGTAGAAATTTGGCCAGCTAACAATGTCTCATACTTTTCTCTTCCCATGGCTTGTTTATATAGAAATTTTTGAACTCCTCTTCCCTCTCCTGGCCCAAGAGTGATAGTGACTCAAGAGTAGGACAAAAGATTCCTTTGAGGGTTGCATATCTTTAGGGAGACCTCAAGTCAGTTGTCCTTGACTATCATTGGTGGAGAATCAACTTCCCCAAGTGTGGGAAGTGGTCCCGGATAGTGACTTTTCGCCATCCCCAAGGCTGCACGACTATCGAAGGTATATGCCCCTTGCGTGCAAAACTGCTTTGTTGCTAGTGTGCGGTCCTCCAATTTCTCACTAAACCTTACGAAAATTTTAAATTTTTGTCCTTCATAATGTATTTCTGCTAGAAAATATTTATTTGTACCTATTGCTTGACATTTTCTAATGTCTTTTTCTTGTATGTTTTTCTGGTGTTAATAGTTGTCCCCTGATGTATGAGGTTTAGGAGGAAACGTATAGCTAAAATACATCACATTTTATTTTCTGTGTAAGCCTTTTGAGAGAGAGAGAAAGAGAGAGAGAGAGAGTAACTTGTTGTGGAGATAAGTAGGGGAACTGCTTGTCTAAAGTAAAAAAGTAACCATGCTTTGTTAGGAAACCTGGAAGTGATAAAATAAGAAATATTTCTATGAGGAAGACATGTCTCATGCTCGTGATGATGACTAGTTAATATAATTTGATAGTTATTGGTTCTGTCAAGTCACATTGTGGTAGGTGACCTGCTACTGTTTGATGATGACGACTATTGACACCCTCAAGGGAATTTTTTCTTTAAACAAATAGGTTGAATGTGGCACCCACATGCATTGTATGGACATATCACTTTTGGATGAAGTGCGAATATATGCATGGGTCTTTGACTTCTGGGTCGGAGCTTCTTATGTATAATGATTTAAGCATTGTTGAAAGAGATGCTTGCTGATATGAGTCTTTGACTAATTTTGACAGAGTACAGTGGTTATGAAGTAATGATACCACCTTAACATGAAAACTAGTGTTGATGTCGAATGTCAGGAGGACCGATGACATCAATGGGCGATGCGAGTTCCCATTGTGTCATTTGAGGATGTTCCCATAGTGGCGGGGACCCATCTAAGGTACTAGCTCCATCCTAGAAAAATTTTGTTGAAGTTGACAAGAAGGAAGTATCAACCATCTGACACAAGTGCTAATACAAGGGATTAAGGTTTCTGGTAGCAGGGTGTAATATGGTGAGTTAACAATACACGATGATGAGAAATTTCTAAAACTAATGATGATGGTTAATTCACCTAAGGTCGGAGCTGTTAATGCGAGTGGTGACAATCACAACAATTTATGATAAGGGTATGCCTGGGGTCAGTAGGACATCCAAGGTGGGTGTACATATCCTATGACTGACATGATTGGGTGTGGTAAAAATGTGGAACTCTGACCAAGGCTGACTAGGGACTGTCGCCATGTATGAAACATAAAAATATGGGTGGAAGTATTTCTCCTAAAAAATATTTGTACACTTGCCAAAAGAATGTGAAAGTGGTTTGGATGTAAAAGCACAGATATGGGTGCCCCATTAACATGTGTGATCTTGCATGATGATGCGAGGAGGGTGTTTTGCTAAAGGTGGGGGCCCCATTCATTGGTCTCGGTGCAGGGGCGATGAGGCGGATGGAATGACAAAGATGGGCTATGTTTGTGGGGGTGTGATAGGACAAATGTGAAACACAGTAATGCATTTTGTGCTGATCCATTGTAAAAAATGGTGGCCCAGTAATGGGGTTTTGATATTCGATGAGTAAAATAAGATGACGTTGATAATCAATGCATAGAAATGAGATGGTTCCCGGGCCAAAGTTGGTGGCCATGGCTCCTAATAGTGAGTGATGGTCTATGAATATGATGGATGCCATGGGAGGTGAGGCTCTACCGACCTACAAAGGTGTTTATCATGTGCAACTTTAGGTGATGATAAATATGGTTGGGTGAATGAAGCCTATTGTTTATTTTTGGACGAATGATGTCAGGATATGAAAATATTTGGAGGGAAGCCTATCATGCTAGGAATGGGATGATACATGCTCTTGTACCTTTACTGCCTTGGATCTTGATTGAAAATACAGTGATTCAGATGCACCTGCAATATTTGCGGCCAATAGCCCAAGTAAAAGTATATTTTTTCATATAAATAACATGAATTTTAACAAACAAGAGAGGGTGAAACTGAGATGTAGTATGGAGGTGGGAAATGGGCCTGAAAATGAGTTTTTTTCTAAAAAATGGAATGAGGAGGTACAAATTGAAGATGAAGTATTGATTTTTGTGTCTTTCGTGGTTTTATTATTGGATTCCTTGAGCTTCAGTTATGGGCTCCCAAAAATGGTGAAAAAGGGCGATATATAGGCTAAAAGTGCCCAATTTTAGTTTATTTGTGTCTTTTGAGCTTAAGAGGTTAGAGGTTGTGATCATATCATTTCTTGTCATTGCGGTCAACCAGAGCACCAATGATACGTGCCGAGAGAGTCAAGTAGGAGCTAGAACTTTACTCTTCCCAATTTTGTCATTTCCATGGTGGGTGGGAAGTACAGGGGTGCCTTGTATCTCCCTTTTAGCTTGTATTTAGGGGGACCACGCAGGTGACTCTTGGAGATTCACACCGTAAAAACGTGAAGATTTGGTCTTTGTGTGTCAACTCCATGCAAATGGGGCTTTCATACGTCTCGACCCCCGTGTTTGTGTGAGACACAGACACGGAGGCGGTGCGCCTATCTATAAAATAGGCATCTACCAAACTTGGTGGTTGGCTCATCTGTGAAACGCACATGCACATTGAACGTGCGCCACAACATCTCATAGATGCACTGTAAGTGCGTCTGTGTAGCTAAACAATGTGATGTCCTGCTTATGATTTTTGAGCTTCTTGAGGATTGAAAACTGATATTATTTTGTCCTTTTTCGTGGCAAGATGTTGTGGAGGGAGAGGGATTGGTTCATCCTCCATACCCAGGTGGCACAAGATCTGCGTGCTCGTTAGAATTTGGCGCACTAGGGTTTACCCAAGTTCCTTGAGAACCCCATTTTGAGGTCAAATAATAGATTTTTACACTTATTGGTTCCCTATTGGGACCGATAGATGCAGATCATGGTGGTGCGTCAGGCTGATGTTAGGTTGTCAGCTGAGACGAACATATATTTTGTGATTGGTCTCTTGACTCGCGGGGAGGTGCTTCCCCTTCACCGCCAGGTGGGGTGGTGAACATTAGGAACTAGGTAGAGGAGGTTGGTCACTGCGGGACCAATTCCATTTATGAGGGGTTTGTTGTTGTATCTCGTGTTACATATTTGATAGAGCATGTGGCTCTGTCTATGATAGTACGCCTGACGGGGTCATCTTCGCCTCAAAAGGTATTAGGGCCGCATATAGCGGTCTTTCGGTAGCTTTAGGCCATGCATTTATTTGATTTGGATCACCTGGTATATCGTGGCATGGTCACTTAGCTGGCCAAGGTATAGCGAGGTCGAGCTGAGACATTTTTCTATGCCAACATCTTATGTTATATCATGTATGAGCGGGTCGATATGCTACGACCTTTTATTGCAGTGTCGCTTTTCCCTCCGAGGGATCCTCGTATTGCATATGGGTGCCTGTCATGCCTTAACATGGTGGGGGTGATGCTGACAAGTATTGGGATGACACTATAGAGGATTGGTTCGATTCTAAAGTTCAACTAGTTCTATAGTTCCCATATGCTGGAGGGGATTTCTGGGGTGATTCAGATATGGGTCTTCTTCCAGATTATGCTTGGGGGCCACAGGTATGAATTTTATGTTTTCTGCATTTGAGTATTGTTTTCATGTATTTTATGGATGTCCCTTTTATGATGACAATGATATCATGTTTTTTTACAGTGCAGATGTGGAACAGATGGGCCGACCCTTGGCCTTCTTAGTTTTCCCTACTCGGAGGAGGATGGGCATACCAGAGGCGAACTAGGCTTTGTGGCGGGCTAGAGATGGTAGTCCCCCTCTCCAGACTAGACCACCCATGACACGAAATATTTATCTGGGTGGCCCTTCCTGGGAGGGCACTATCACTGCTGTCGTTGGGGGGGATACAACGCTACTTGCGCGTGTCGAGGCTGCCAAGGCCCGTGCAGCGGCTACCGAGGCTCATGCAGTGGATGTCGCGGCTCGTGTTCAAGCTCTAGAGACTTAGATACATGACTTTGGTGATTCTTGGGGAAATATGTAGAGCCTTACCCAGGGGTTTCCCATGAGGGGATTTGATGATTTAGTGGATATATGGTTGGAGACAGCGACAGGCTCATCGCCCAGAGTTGCACCGAGAAACACTTGTTGTGGTTGTTTCTTCTCCTATAATTTCTCTAGGTGTGGATGTGGGTCCACGGGACCCTCCTGGAGGGGTTCAACCCTATATTTTTGCTATGTATGTACCGAGTCAAGCACCCATTATGAGGATGGTTCCTTGCCTTTTTGAAGACATATATTGTTTGTCTAGAGGTGGGCCAATGGATTCATTTTTTATATACTGGGACACATATTTTTTATATATATGCAAGATGTATTTTGACATATCTTATGATGTGTCTATGGCTATTTTTATGATGTTTTTTATGTTTATGATGGATGTTATTCTCATGATATATTCCTTATTTATGATGGTTTTCAATGTTTCTCATGGTCGATGGTACATATGTAATGCATTCCATTCTAGGATATGGTTAGCTATGCGATCAGATACATGATTTTGATCTCTTGGTATATGTATAAATGTAGTGTAATCAAAACTGTGGGCTAATCTTTGTGCATGCATGTATTTCCTAAAGAGGCACGAATCTCGTACTTGAAAGGCTTAGTTTAAATGCAAAACCACCAACTGGGAATCAAGGAATACATGTAAATGGAAGATGCATTTGAGGGAGGCATCGCTTAATATTCTTATGACCACGTCGTGTTTTGCTTGATTGTTTGTGGTTGACTCGATACACTCTCCATTAACAAGGTATGGTGACTGTTCCAAAGAATATATGGCCCAGGCAGCAACTACTAAATTTTGCGACCATCGAGAGGTTCCATCAATGAATCCAAAATAGTAGATAGGCGAATGATTCATTTATCGCATAAGAGCATACTTTTTAGAATAATCCCATGATGATGAGATCATTATAAAAAATTATGGTGCATACATATTCATTCTAGGGTACTGAGGCCCTTCTTTTATGAGTGAATTTTTTTGAGATAGACCCCATTGACGGGGTTGTTTAGGCATGCCCCGTGAGGCTCTGAAAAAATGTATGCTCATTTTAGGAGACAATGTTTAATGATGTCTAGACTGTTCCATAATATTTTGAACTTCCCAAGTCCTAAAGCTTCTTATGCAACATCATAGCGTAGGACTAGTTCTCCCTCAGTGAATGAGCAGGGGGTGATGTTGCAATCGAATGACACTTTGACCCTCTTTTTGTGGGCTTTGTTATGTTGGAGAGACTCTCGTCGAATTTCATCGACGAGTTGTAATTGTACCAACCATTTCTCTAAGGGCTTAGTACCATTGATAAGTTCAATGACAGAATGCAGGGTGGGGAATTTGCATTCAATGGGAAGCACAAATTCTACCCTGTATACTAACAGGAAGGGTGTAAAGCTGATTGAGGCTTTGACTGCTGTGCAGTATGATCATAAGGATAAAAAAACCATATGGTGCGAAATTTTTTTGTGGTTGTTCACCATAAGCTGCAACAATATTTTGAGGACTTTGTTGACAACTTCTACTTGACCATTAGACTCGGGGTAGTATGGTGATGCAAACTCATGTGTGAAACCAAGGTGTTGGGATAATTACAGGAACATTTCATTTTCAAAATGCTTCCTGTGGTCGGATATCAACTCCTTGGGAACACCGAACCATGTTATGACATGGTTGAATAAAAATTGTGATGTAGTTTCTATGGTGTTGTTGTATGTGGGCATGGTTTATACCCATTTGGTTGCCTAATGATGTGGGGTTTCATGTCATGAAGTCAATGCCCCATTTGCAAAAGGGGCTTGCTACAATGACGGGATGCAGGGGAGATGGAGGGGCTCGTGCCTTATAAGCGTAGCATTGACATCACTCTCACCTCTTAACTACTTGGATGCAATCGTGAAAAAGGGTGGGCTAGAAATAACTGACACGTAGGACTTTTTGGGTGGTGGCCATTTCTGATAAGTGGTCGCCGCAAGCCCCACTATGGCAGTCATTCAAAATTTTCTCGGTTTGGTTCTCAATAAGGAATTGGCGTAAGATGGTGTCAACACCTCGTTAGTATAGGACGTCTCCTAATAAAAGGAACCGGGGGGCCTGATGGTGTACGCACCTACAATCATCACGAGAGAGATGGGGTTTAAATTTTTGATTTTGTAAGAAGAGGAGGATATCGTTGTACCAAGGATCCTTCGTCGTCACTAAGAATAGGTTTTTCATTAGGTAGTTCTTTGTTAACAGGAGATCCTTCAGTCTATGTGGGGAGATCGCTGATGAATTCGGTTAGGATGACAACCTTTTTTCTTTTAGGGGAGGTAAAATTCAAATCAAATTCCTAGAGTATAACTACCCATCGATCGTATTTATGGCTCATCATTTGGTGAGTGAGAAAATAACTGATGAGGTTTATAGCTGCTATGATGGTGGTAGTTCGAAGGATGATATAGTATCGAAGCTTTTGTACTGCATGTACTAGGGCTAAGGTCGTTTTATCTTCTGGCTCATACTTCAATGCAGGCTTGGATAAGTTCTTTCTTACATAATAGATTACATGTTCCTTATTGTTGGGTCCATCCTGGAATAGCACTCCCACAATGGCTACGTCTGATGCAGATAGATATAGGGTGTAATATTTGTTGTGGTCCGGTGGGCTGATCAAAGGCACAGAAGAAAAAGTGTCTTTTAATTCTTCAAATTATTTCTGGGCCTATTCATCCCATTGGAAGGGAATGTCCTAATAAAGGAGATGCAGGAAGCCATGCATGCAAGTGGCATAGTCGGGAATGGAACGTCGTAAGAAGTTGGCCTTACCCTGCAATATTTGTAATGGCTTAAATGTTTTGGGAGGTGGTACCTCTTTTATTTCTTGGAATTTGAGAGGGTCAACTCTAGTACCTTGTTGGGAAATAATGAATCCTAGAAATCTTCCAGCGTTGATGCAGAAGACACACTTGAAGGTGTTCAAGCATAGCTTATATTGTCGGCATCCATGAAAAACCAAGTGTCGATCTTCCAAATGGTCAGCACACATATTGGACCTCACCAAGTGGTCATCCAAATAGGTAAGGATGAGATGAGCCAAGTCGTGAAAGGTGCAGTTCATGGCCTGCTGGAAGGTGGCGCCAAAATTTTTTAGGCCAAATGGAATAACATTTTATGCGAAGGTACCCCAAGGGGCAGTGAATGCCATTTTGTATCGATCTTATGCTAAATATAAATTTTATTATACCCTGAGAACCTGTCCATAAAGGAAAATGCCTCATGACTGGCGCAAGCATCAATGACTTGGTTAATAAATGGTGTGGGGTAATTTTCCTTGGGACAAGCTTTTTTCAGATCACAAAATTCGATACAAATAGGAATTGTTCCCTATTTTTTAATGACAGGTATAGGGTTGGAAACCCAAGATGTGTATGTGATTGGGTAGATAAACCCAACTTTGTGGAGTTTATCTATCTCCTGTTTAATTACTTCAGTCTTGGATGGGTGTAATTGATGTTGTTTTTGGCGGACAAGGGAGGTGTTGAGCCAAGTGTCAATATGATGTTCCACAATGATGGGGCATAGGCTTGGCATATCCGAGTAATCCCACACAAATATATCCTTGTATTATTGTAATAGAGAGGTGTACGAGACTACTTCTTCTGGAGAGAATGCTTCCACTAGGGAGATTTATTCGACCTTGCCTGGGTTTTTTGAAATATTCACCTTGACGGTAGCTGAAATATTCACCATGTTACCCTCCTCAAATGCATTAGGTGCGGGGATGGGATATTTTAACCAATCTACATTTCTTGATGGTAGGAAATATTTTTTTTCAATGACATAAATGTCGTTGGTTGGTGTGTTGCTAGGCACAAATGATTTTTCTAGTAGAAAAAATGTGCAATGGTGCATGGAATCCCATGGACATTCAATTTCCTTCATGGCCTCCAAAATATCCTTGTTGGAGTGGAAAATGATATCAAGGGAGGAATTGGTTTGAGCGAATTCGTGAGGAGGGGATTCAGGCCTAACAATGTTGGTCAATAAACAAGAATATGATTCAGTTGTTGATTTTGTAGAACTAGATGATGTTGACAAAGTGAAAATGGGGTGAATTTGCACCTTTGGTGGTAATACTACCGAAATGGTAGTTGCAGTAGTCTCGACACCAAGAAATGATGAGCAGAAAACATGAATCATGATTACCACAGATGATGAGATGAATTGTATGTGATGTTACATTTTGTCAGCATTAGGTGGCAGAAGGATTTCCGCAATGAGATGTTTGTATTAGTTGAGAGGGGGTTCGTGTGTCCTTTTTGGTATGCAAGGGTCAAATGAATCCTCCTCTATAGGAAACTGGTGTGGAATCCTAAGATGCTAAAATGTTTGTAACATAGGGCATGGTTCTGTACTGTGAGAGCAACTGGTGCAAATATCACACATAGTGCAGGTACTTACCAAGTAAATGGTATGCAAGCCAGTAATACTTATGACGTAATATGGTGGCGCATGGTTGTGGTCGTTAGATGGTGCATTTATGCACTTTTTCCATCTTCGGGTCCTAGTATTAACGTTGTGTGGCTCCCTTGGGTGGTTTTGGTTTAGTGTTTCTCTGGCTGCTCTTAATCGTGAAATATATTGACAATTATTCGTATTGTGAAATTGGGAGAAAATGTGACAATAGCAATAAGTGATTTTCTCTTGATTAGAGAGATGTATATGAGGGATAGGGGTTGCTACTCAAAGAATTTCGATGAAACTAGCGAGCTCCTGACACTGGTTAACCATGTGGTTGGGTTTATCGCATAGGGCACATGGGAAGTGAGGTTTAGACCATGCCCTACTCAGGCGTTTGTTTGCCTTCCTATATCTAGGTTGTTGATGGTGACAAGAGGGACGCAACATTCCTACTGGCCACCTCTCTTCAGTTATACACAAAATGGACCTAGACATTTCAGTTCCTTGAGTTGTAGTACTATTCATGGATTCTAAGTTTGGATTTGCTAAGTCATATTTTTTAGCAATGAACCGATGCATGAAATCTAACATAGATCGGAAATGATGGATATGGGGACAACGACGTACATGATGGTTACTTTGACGTATATGAAATTTATATTGTCTATGTATGGATAAGTTGCTTTGGGTAACATGGGAGACTGGGTATCAACGATTAAATTCCCTTAATTCAGGACATTGAGTGATCAAATGATTAGGTTCGTTGCACAATGCATAAACTTGGACATGAGGTGTAGCCTCAATTTTCCTTCTTGGCATCTGCGCAGTTGGGTTTTTTGAGTATGAGCATGATGTTGGTTCTTCTTGTATGTATAAGATATTTTTGGACGTGTACTCCCCTATCTCAATAGATGGATCTTGGGGCAATGCTAATGCGTGTAACACATCCCTATTTCGAGGGATTTCTGAGAAATGATGGGTATAATGCCTGTACAAATTATATAAATAATGCATTATACATCCAAGATTCTTCTGATCACACACTATTTGACTTCATTCACAATACAAAATCTCTTCTACTATTGATCATCATATGCAGAAATTAAATCAATTGCATGCACACATTGAAACCATAAAAATTCACACATATGAACACAGTGTTTTAACGGGAAAGCCTGAAGCTAAAAACCCCAACTATTTGTATATAATATATGTCATAGATATGATGTAACAATCCTCATACAAAGCTTCTCACAAGCTCTCAGTACAATCCAATCGCTACACACTAATCAGGCCTGATCTAGCAAATCCATGCACCGATCTCTGCCACCTGCTAGCCTACCTCTACTGTGCAATCCCTGCTAAATAATGGCTCTGAATGAACTCGAATTGGTCCAATATTGCTCACACAATCCTCATTGGCAACTCTACTCTGTGTTGGATGCAATCAATGCATCACTATAGTCACAACTAATAGTCAACTTGACCTTTCACCTATCTCTCCACTGGTCTCCACTGAAACTATCCATGCATTGTAGTTAACTGATGTATTCTTCAGTTGATTAATGAGTTAATATGTAGTGAATTAATTATTAATCAATTCACACCACTCTCACTAGTGTATTAATCAGTTAGACTAGATACAACTAGATCAACTGTGTCTAACTGAGTTAAACTGAACACAACTCCACCAACTACTTCTACAACTCCACAAAAATCTGTCACATGAGTTCTAACTGAAGTCTCCATGCAATAGCTCCAATTAACCCTCAGGAATAGCGTAATTCCTTCTGTCAACTCTTGTGCCACATCTGTGCACTTAACTGAAGTGCTCCAAGAGAATAAGTTAATGTTTATAGTCCAAATATTATTAAGAGCTAATAATATTTGACATATCTATTTTTAGATTGGCAATATAAAAATAGATTCCACCCAATATGTCTAAAAATAGAAGTCCATCTATTTTTCCAACTTGACCAACCATCCAAAAATAGCATCCTGCAACTCATAGAATATGATCGACATGCCTAAAAATAGACTTGCGCCAAAAATAGCCTGTGAGCCTACTTAGTGAAGGAAACTCTTTTCCCTAAGCTCATCATCTTGTTGCAATCTCAACACTCCCTCTCAACAAGATAGGGATTATCTGCCACCCTGATCCTGCCTCTATGGTATTCGAATTCGCTCCTGGTGAGCGCCTTCGTTAAGATATCAGCATCCTGATCCTCCGTAGGAATGGAAGAAAGTAACATGATCTTCCATTGCACACAATCTCTGATATGATGATACCGGTCCGTGAAGCCATGCAGCCTCAACTCATCCTCCTGTCTGTACCAAGATCCATATCCCGATGTGCCTTTGAGATATCTCAATACATGCTTCCCCGCCTTCCAAAAGAGCTTGGTAGGCTTAACCATAGCTTGTGAAAGCTGGTTAACAGCATAGCATATGTCCGGTCGTGTATTGACTAGATACTTTTGCGAACTAACCAACTGTCGATAAACAATGGCATCCACTACCTCTGCCGATGTAGCATCCTCTTTCCTCCAACCACCAGGAAGAGGAGTGACGATAGGCTTGTAGCCTTGCATGTTGAACTTATCCAGTATCTCCCGGGCATACTTGCCTTGAGACACAAACAGTCCATCACTGCGCTGCCAAATTTCCAATCCTAGGAAATAATGAAGGAGGCCCAAGTCCTTCATCTCAAACTCTTTTGCAAGATCAGCCTTGCATGAGAGTATCAACTGTTCATCACCCGTAAAAATCAAATCATCTACATAAAGTACAATGATCAACAACTTACCATCCACCACAATTTGGTATAGGTTCAGATCTGCCTCACTCTTGGTGAATCCAGGACCGGTGAAATAACTGTCTATCCGTGTGTACCAAGCACGAGGTGCTTGTTTCAACCCATACAACACTCTTTTGAGCCTGCACACATGCGACTCGCTGCTAAAGATCTCGAAACCTTCAGGCTGCTCTATGTACACCTCCTCCTCAATGAATCCATTGAGGAACACCGTCTTCACATCCATCTGATGAATGTGCCATCCCATCTGAGCTGAGAGAGCTAGGATGCTTCGTATGGAAGAATACCTAGCGACAGGTGTAAAGGTTTCTTCATAGTCAATCCCCTCAATCTGTGAGAAGCCCCGAGCAACAAATATTGCCTTGTACTTCTCGACACTCTCGTCAGAAGCTTGCTTCACTTTGTAGATCCATCTCAAACCTACCAATGATTTCCCTTCCGGCTTTGGGACAATCTCCCATGCATTGTTTCTGACAATCGAATCATACTCTTCCACCATGGCATCTACCCATGCAGGGTCCTCCAAAACTTCCTCGAAAGAAGATGGTTCTGTCACGATATAATTTCTCATCAGAGCCATGTATCTAGTATATCGGTCAGGTGACTGTCTTTGTCTATGCTGTGATGTAGGTGCTCCTACCATCTTCTCTGCATCAAGATTTAGTCGCTCAACTTCTGTAGTGCGCTTCTGCCCTCTGATGGTTGGTGCTGCATGAGTGGTTTCTTCCACTCCATGAACCTCCTCTTGTGGCTGATCCACATCCTAAGGCTCATCCTTAGGAACTAATAGCTCCTCATCTGCATGCAAGTGTGGATCCCTCTCAAGCGAACACTTCATGGATTTCTCCTCATGAAATTTGATATCCCATCGCACAACAGTCTTCTAACTGTCTGGCAAATACACATGATAGTTGTGGGGTGTTTCTATGTACCCCACAAAAATCCCAACCTCTGCGGTCGACTCCAGCGTCTTCCTGGCATCCTTCGTCACATGAATGTAAACATGTGAGCCAAAAATCTTCAAATGAGAAATATCAGGATTCTTACCAGAAAACGCCTCCTCGAGTGTACTCATGCCAAATATCCTATGAGGACAACGGTTTTGCACATAAACCACAGTGTTGCATGCTTTTGCCCACAAGTGTATGGGAAGGCCCTGATCATGCAACATCGTCCGTGCAGCACCCACAATCGTTCTGTTCTTTCGCTCTGCGACCCCATTCTGTTGTGGGTTATGAGGCGCTATGAGCTCTCTTCGAATTCCTTCCGCGCTGCAAAAGTGTTTGAATTCACCAAAGATGAATTCGCCACCATTGTCGCTCCTAAGATTCTTCACCTGCTTCCCCGATTCTTTCTCAACCAGTGCCTTAAACTCACGTAACTTCTGAGATTGTCTCACTCTTCTTCCGCATGAAGAAGATCCAACACTTATGAGAAAATTCATCAACAAATATCACATATACTGCATTTGCTTATCGAAGCTACTGAGAAAGTTCCACACATGTCTGTGTGAATTCTCTCAAGGATCATCGTGGCACGACTATCCTTCTCATGAAAGGTGGCTTTCACAAATTTTCCCAAAGTACATACCTTGCACCGATCTAACTGCGCAAGTGTACCCTTGGGAAGCCCTGTAGAAATCTGCTGCAAAATTTTCAAAGCGCCATGGTGAAGATGGCCCAATCTCCTGTGCCATAATTCGCCCTCATTCTGGCTCGCCACTCCTTCTGCTTTGCCTGCCATTGCTACACAGCCATCTACCTGCAATTGATAAAGGTTCTTAACTCGAACTCCTATCCTCCAGGTTTCACCAATTGCCTTACTGCGCATGAAAGCCTTTCCCTCGCTAAACACAACATCATATCCCTTGTCTTCCAACATCGCCACAGAGATCAGATTCTTCTTCAATCCCGGAACATGCATGACATCCTTCAAGATGAAAGGTTTGCCAGATTCCCTCTCAAAGGAAATAGTCTCGATACCAGTCGCACTATATCTACCATCATCGCCCATCTCGATGTGCACTCCAAGATCCATCTCATCCATATCAGTAAACAAATCTTTGTCTCTAGTCATATGGAAAGAAGCACCACTTTCAAGAAAACACATTGATCCCATCACACTTGATACCAAGAATGCGATCAGCGAAAAATCTAGCTCAAACTGTGAGTCTAAGGTCTCTCCAGCTGCGGATCCAACAGCCTGCTTATTTTTCTTCTTCTGTGGACAATTAGTGGTGTAATGTCCGTGTTAGTGACAGTGAAAGCACTTCACCTTGGACATGTCCTGCTTCTTGCCTTTTGCACTGGATCCAGAAGGATTTTCCTTTCCCTTCCCCTTCCTTGCTTTGGCAGCCAAAGCGAAATTTTCTTCATCTTCATTCTTCGATGAAGATCCATCCCTGGTACTCCGCCTTATCTCCTCCTGCACAAGATTCGACAAAATTCGCTCCCATCCCGACAGTTTCTCCTGACCATTGATAGAGTCCTCATAGGAATGCCAACCCTTTGGAAGCCCAAGGAGAGCCAAGCTCACCAATTCCTCTTCATCTACAGTAACCCCCACACTTCCCAGCTCATCCCTGCACTGGAAAAACTTCGTGAGGTAGTTGGGTATATTGTCGCCTTTCTCCATTTTTATTTTCCTGAGTTTATCCTTGAGCGCCAACTTCCTCTAGTCGCTCTTGCTTTGGAACAAGTCTGTCAAAGCTTTCCACATCAAGAATGGAGAAGCTTTACTATGAAGGCTGGACACTATGTGATCCTTCACACCTTCCAACAGAATCCTTCAACATTTTTCTGTCTTCTTTTGCCTTGCATCAAGTGCGGCAGCATCGCTAGAAGCAGGTTTTGGAATTTCTACATCTATGAAATCCTTCAACCCATTATCCTCCAGCACTACCTCCATCCTGTCCTTCCACGCAATATAATTCGAGCTGCCCTCAATGGAATACTCCAATCGTAATCCGTTGAAAGACATCTCAACTTTGACACTAAGAAAACACTACTGCAAATTCGAATTCCACCAGCACAAAACTCAACCGCTTCAATGATTTGCAATTTCTCCAATGATCAATACTGCTTTGATACCATGTAGAAATTATATAACTAATGCATTATACATCCAAGATTCTCCTGATCACACACTATTTGAATTCATGTACAATACATAATCTCTTCTACTATTGATCATCATATGCGGAAATTAAATCAATTGCATGCACACATTGAAACCATAAAAATTCATACATATGAACACAGTGTTTTAACGGGAAAGACTGAAGATAAAAAACCCAACTATCTGTATATAATATATGTCATAGAGATCATGTAACGATCCGCATACAAAGCTTCTCACAAGTTCTCAATACAATCCAATCTCCTACACACTAATCAAGTCCTGATCTAGCAAATCCATGCACCGATCTCTACCACTTGCTAGCTTGCCTCTACTGCGCAATCCCTGCTAAAGAATGGCTCTGAATGAACTTGAATTGGTCCAGCCTTGCTCACGCAATCCTCATTGGAAACTGTACTCTGTGTTTGATGCAATCAATGCATCATTATAGTCACAACTGATAGTCAACTTGCCCTTTCACCTATCTCTCCACTGGTCTCCACTGAAACTGTCCATGCACTGTAGTTAACTGATGTATTCTTCAGTTGATTAATGAGTTAATATTTAGTGAATTAATTATTAATTAATTCACACCACTCTCACTAGTGTATCAACCAGTTAGACTAGATACAACTAGCTCAACTGTGTCTAACTGAGTTAAACTGAACACAACTCCACCAACTACTTCTACAACTCCACCAAACTTTGTCACATGAGTTCTAACTGAAGTCTCCATGCAATAGCTCCACTTAACCCTTAGGAATAGCGTAATTCCTTCTGTCAGCTCCTGTGCCACATCTGTGCACTTAACTTAAGTGCTCCAAGAGAATAAGTTAATGTTTAGAGTCCAAATATTATTAAGAGCTAATAATATTCGACATATCTATTTTTAGACTAGCAATCTAAAAATAGATTCCGCCCAATATGTCTAAAAATAGAAGTCCATCTATTTTTCCAACTTGACCAACCATCCACAAATAACATCCTACAACTCATAGAATATGATCGACATGTCTAAAAATAGACATAGTCTAAAAATAGACTTGCGCCAAAAATAGCCTGCGGGCCCACTTAGTGAAGGCGACTCTTTTCACTAAGCTCATCATCTTGTTGCAATATCAACAATGCTTGTACTTCTCACATATGGTGCATGCATGGTTTGTGTGTAATGCATTACCTTGGCTCTTTGTGACATTTTCTCATTTTTTTAGAGTTGGGGTCGCAGTCATTATTTCATCATGCAAAAGAGATTTTAACTCGTCTAATTCTGGGCAAATGTCGGTAGGATGTCCAACTGTGTTGCACAGTGCATAAGGTGGAGATGTCCTAGGGACTTTGGGAGTATCCGCCTTCTTCCCTTTTCTCTTTCCCCTCTTGGTGGCATCGACTGGTGTCGCTATGGGGGTTTTTGGAGTTATGATAGCCTCCATAGAGGTGATAGGCATGATACCTGTAGAGGTCATTCCCGATTTTCCTGACATGGATGGTGGGGAAAAATACCGTACCGGCATCGCGAGAGCCATGTTAGGTAATGTAATGGTTGCCATGACCTGGTGCGATATATAACCAAACGGGGGATGCAAGAAGGGGGTTTCGGTGATGGCATATGGTAGAAATGATGAGTCGATAGTGACAATATCTGTGGTATCAGTCTCTGGTTCCTGACTCCGTTCGGTGTTTGATGAACTCACAATGCACATCACAGCTCCTGTAGGTGCTCAAGATTCTCCTAGTAATAGAGGAGTGTCTCCAGGATATGATCCAAGGAGAGTGAAAGGTTTGAATTGACCAACAGAAAATTATTTATATGTGGTGACCACTTCTATACTCGAATCTATCAATGGTAGCACGCCATTGAGGGCGTTTCTTCTCATTATATGTGAGTTGGTCAATAGTAATGATTTTCCTGTCATGGGGGAACATCATTAATATGAACATAGAAGATGCTATTGCGGTCATTATGTACATGTAACTTCTTCCAAGAAGGATGTTATAGTCGAGTTGTGCATTTAAGACTTCAATGTCAATGAGCACAGTCTTGTTAACGAGATGTACTGGCATGTCTTGGAAAATACCTACCAGGGCGGATGGGCGCCCATCATATGATCTAAGCATGATATCAGATGGTTTCAATTGTGGTGATCCTAATTTTTGCCAAACTTTTTTTGACATGATGCATGTGGATGCTCCTTCATCCACAATGCAATGACGAATGGTGATGTTCTGGACTGAAACCGGAATTTGAAAATAGACTAGAGAAGGAAGAAGAGGGCTTTATTTGTCTAAGTCAAAGACCATTAAGTGGTAATACGAGGGGTCGATCGCGCCTAATGCGAAAATTAAGGATTTCCTCTAGGCCTAACAAGATTGTAGGACTTCTAACGCTGACACAACTGAGCGAGATTTAGCTAAATTGTTCACTATGTTATAACTCTGTGCATCTTTCAAATTGTATTTTGTGCTCTTCGTGGGACCTTTTACCATTTTTTGCATTGGCTCAATAGGTACCCTAAAGATGGATAATGGCATTATGGGTGCGCTTGTACTTGCACCTCTTGAGTTAGTTTCTGGGGTGCTTCATAATTTCTATTCCATGTTTGCAAGAAGAAGTCTTCTCCTACCTGAATATGTTGCGATTGTTTTGAGCATTCCATCCAGCATTGTTTTGTTTGGATGGTTGATTTTGCTGAGTATTAACTACTCCTTAGTGGGGAAAATGCTCCTGCATAACTGCAGGTTGTTGGGTTTTCCCCCGTGTCCCCTGTTTCCCTGAATCATCTTCAACTTAGGGAGCTTGGGACAATAATGGGTGTAATGACCATAATCTCCGCATATGGCACAAGAATGATTGGTCCTTAGACTGGTTTTCTTGTTCTGCCTCTAAGAGTTGTTGTTTGGTTTCTGGTTTTGATTTTGGTTGGATTTTCCCCTATATTGTGATCGTGGGGGGCGTTTCTGGTTGCCACCCTCTGTCCACGGTCTCCCTTTGGTTTTATTTTTTGTTTTTTCCTCGCAATGTTTGTAGGATTATTATTATTCTCCTGGTCGTATGACGGTTTATGTTGAGCTTGAGAGGGTTGCAACAAATTAACCCCTACGTTGTTTTGCTCTAGTGGTTATTTTGTTGTTGTGCAGGAACAAGAAAGTATTGGTTTCCTTGTCCCTGGTTGGCGTACACATTCTCGGACGACTCTCTTATGTCCATCTTCCTAGATGAGTACTAATTTCCATGAGGGGGAAAGTATGGTCCTCCTTGTGGGGGAGGATATTGGTTTTCCCTATTATTCATGTTCTGCAAAGGTGCAGGTTGACTATGGTAGTATCATGTTTGTGACACATTATGTGGGGTATAGTACGTTTGATTAGAAAAATGAGCATGCAGGGTATTGGAGATTTTTGTTAGGTCGAGTTTAGGCCAAGGACCCTATGTGATATTTAAGATAGGAAATTACTGAGAGGGGGGTGAATCAGTAACTTAACATTCTTTACTTTTGCTCTTATTTCTTTATTATTCAACTAATATTTCATGTTCATGTTACATTGAATTCATTTTGTAGGTGTCATGAAGAGATTTTTCAAATTACTTATCAAGAGTTCAACGTCATTCACATAGCATTCATAATCAACACACAAGGACACAAGATATGAGTGGAAACCTCGAAGGGAGAAAACCACGAATATTAGGCTGAAAGTGATGTGACGGTAGGATGCTACTCCTTATTTCATCAAATTTTTGTAGGCTCCATCCTAAAAGAGGCTACTACCTCCAAGGAAGCTCCAACTCCCACAAATTTTCTATACGCTACAACCCACCAGAGGCTCCTACCTCAACAGGGAATAACATGTTCCTCTTCGAACTATAATATACAAGAGGACATAAATTTCTCAATCAGAACATCAAGTTTCAGATGCTAGTTACCTCATAGACCATTATGCTATCAACTTCATTGCTGAATTTTTTATCCTCTTCCATTTTCTCTTCCTCTTTTGTTTTTTTCCAGCAATGTCTTCGTACAGAAACTCTCCTTCTTTCACTTGGAAAAAACTTCCATTTCTGCTCTATGTTGTGCCTTTTATAAGAAAGCCTCCTTGGTTGTTTGTTTTCCTTGTAGAATATGAAGTGAAACATTGTCTTTTGGGCTTCCAAAAGAAAACTGCTCTCTTACTTTATGTTCAGCTTTGAAAATATTTGTAATAGAAAATTATATTGTAACATCTCAATCAGAAATTATTAAAAGTGACAAATCAGACTTGTATTGTCTATGTTTTTTTTTTAATGAAATATATGTATTTCAGGTTTATCTTAATATATTATGTCCTTATTGATAGTTTTTAGCCTTCATATTGATTAGCATAGCCTTTTCACTTCACATCACTTTCAGCCTTTTGTAAAATAAAACTCAACATACATTAACATAATTTCAGTTAATGACATCAATGCCAATATTCCAACAATATCCCTCTTTCGAATTGATGGAAACACATTTTTCCTCTCCCTTTCATTCCGAGAAAGGTCTTCCTTCCTCTGATTACATTACCTCCCCCTTTGACATCAATGACAAGGGGGTTACAAATTTTTCAGGGTAGTTTCCGTCATTGCATTAATGCTTCCTAATGCACAATGAACATTACTGCTCTCTAAGTTCTGCATAACCATTGTTCATTATGTCATTCTGTTATTGAGTGAATGCCACTTCATATGGATTTTTGGGGCTGATCCAGTTTGAATGAGTGTTTCTTGAAGATGAATATTACTTCAAAAATGGTTGATGCTCCATAGACAACATTATGAAGATGCTCCATGTTGGAAATACTGAGAGGGGGGATGAATCAATATTCCTTTCAATTAGAGCATTAGTTAATCTTCAATTATTATCAGTGTTTGTACAATGATAGTAGTAAACAAAAGGAACACAAATGCACACAATTTTTAAGGTGGAAACTCTCTCCGGGACAAAAACCACCTGAATTCTTTTCTAATAATTATTTAATATTCAACTCCAATTGAAAATAAAACTCCAACTTCCTAGAATCTAGAAAAGCATTCTTCTCCAGCTCCGACTGTACAGATGCTCCAAAGCCTGAGATTGTTCAGTATTCAACTGAACGGATGCCCCAGCACCCAATGAGCTATAACTCACCCTAGCGCCACCTTACCACCCTATAGAAGAATAAAACAAGAGTGGACTCTCGTACTAGGTAAAATGGTCCACTTTACAATGATATAGAATGATGTAGAAGAAGAATACACACTAGACCATAACCCCAACTATGACACAACCACCTAATGATGATCCTAAACCTCTCGATGTCACCTCTTCAACTCTTGGTAGATAGACACTTGTACAATTTTTACAATGATGCATTTACAATGACTTAGTACAATGATACCTTTACAATGATTGTATGCAGTGCTGCCCACTTGAAGACTTCATGTGCTAAAATTCTTGTTGATGTTCTGCACCTTGATTCCTACTCTTGTCCTACTACCCTCTGTTGCACCTTGCTTTGCCTTGTTGCCCTAGAAATTTTTGTCCTTTGCAGCCCTTGACAACACATGATCTAGATTTTTCTTACATTCTAGGATATAAATATTGAATCTAGTGTATATCTATTACTTTGCTCCCCAATATGTGATTTTCAGTTCTATAGTGGTACTCTGAATCTTCTTTCCAATGCCATAGGTCTGATCCAATTTGGGTTCTTCAAGAGATATTTATGCCCAATCTCTCACAATGAGCTAATTATGGACTTTTTCAGTAGAGTGAAATTGTATGGCGTGCCACGTGTCACTGTTTCTTCATTTAGCTCTAAAAGCAATACAGAAAAAACCACATTCCGTGTACTATCTACCACATTTTACAGAATTCCAATCTGATACTCAGAGAGAGAGTTATGGCGATTTTCCCAAGGTGACTTCTTTGAGATGAAGTTCATGAGCCTGCAAAAACATTAACTTCCACAGATCATATCTCCTAAAATATTGTGCACCTTGATCTAAAATTCTTAAAAGAGCTTCCTTAGGATTTCAGCTTCGCCTCATAAATATTTCAGCTTCTAATCCTTCATAGAACAAACGTTAGAGCACAAATTCCACGATGATCTGTTTCAGGTAGAGAAATCCCTACATAAAGAGGATATGAGGATCACAATTTATATAAACTCTTAGGTTGAGAGGGGCTTCAACAAGTGAACGTGGGAGGGATTTTAGGAGTTTAAAAATTATTAATTATTGAATTTTCATTGACCCATTCCACAACCCCATGGGGTTTTAGCCCACTAACTGGAGTTACAAGCTTCAAACATAAATATCTCTGAAACCGTGAAGAATTACGTGGCGTGCCATATATCAACGAAAACATCTCGACAAGTAGAAACCATCAAAAGCATTCTTGACCCAGAATATAGTAATTTGGTAGGTCAAAATTCCCATGCAATATTGGGGTAGCCCCTGGTGCTGCTTAGGTTGACATCAATGACAACCACTGATCAAAAATCTCCCCCTTTGGCATTGATGGAAACACAAGTACCCCCCCTGTGATCATGACACCTATTCCTACAACATTCTCTCCCCCTTTGAAATCAATGGAAAAGGGTAACTCCCCCTGACACACAACCATCCTGCGGACCTGTACACACTTCCACTCCCCTTAACACACAACCATCCTGCGGACCTGTACACACTTCCACTCCCCCTTTATATTATGAATAAGGAAAATATAATGAGAACTTGGGAGAATCCCAAGCTTCTGGCGAAGATATTCAAATGCTTCATGAGGTAAAGGTTTAGTGAAGATATCAACAATTTTTTCTTTTATAGCAACATACTCAAGTTTGATATTATTTTCAACGACTTATTCTATAACAAAATGATATTTGATCGGGATGTGTTTTGTTTTTGAATGCATGATAGGATTCTTGGAGATGTTGATGGCACTGGTGTTGTCACAGAATATGGGAATAGGCTCACTGAATTGTAATTGAAGATCTTGCAAACTTTTTTTCGTTCAAAGGACTTGAGTACAACATGCTACCACTACAATGTATTCTACTTCCGCTGTAGATAACGAGATTGAGGTTTTATTTTTACTCAATCATTATACGAGACAACCACCTAGATAGAATGATGCTCCACTAGTACTCTTATGATCATCAATGCTTCCTGCCCAATTTGCATCTGTAAAGGCTTGATAATGAGATTGTTACCCTTGGGATACCACAACCCATATTCTTTTGTGCCCTTTAGATATCAAAGAATTATTTTGACAACAATAATATGTGATTATTTTGGTGTTGCTTGGAATCTTTCTACTTGTCCAACTACTTGCATAACATCTGGTCGAGAGGTTGTTACATATAGAAGAATACCAATCATAGATCTGTAAAACCTCTGATCCACATCCTTAGATGAGTCGTCTATGCTCAATTTGCAACCTGTTACCATTGGAGTAAGGACGGGCTTGCAATCTTCCATTTTGAATTTCTTGAGCATTTCCTTGATGTACTTGGCTTGACATATAAATATTCATTTCTCTTGCTGAGATATTTGAAGCCCTAAGAAGTATGTTAGCTCACCAAGTAAAGACATCTCGAACTCACTTTGCATATTTGTAGAAAATTTCTTACTTAGTTGATCATCATTGCTACCAAATATTATATCATCCACATATACCTCAACGTTTGTTAAATTATCTTTATTTATTTGTACATAAATATTGCTATCAACATTACCTTTCCTGAACCCTTGTTGATGTAGATATCCATCAAGACGAGCATACCATGCTCTGGGAGCCTGCTTGAGACCATATAGATCCTTCTTTTACTTGCAAACATAGTCTTTTTTTTCTTATAGTAGAAAGCCTTAAGGTTGTTTGATGTAAACCTCTTCTTCTAATTCACCATTTAGAAATGCTGACTTAACATCCATTTGGTAGACTTTTATTTTTCTTGAACATGCATAGGCGAGAAACATTCGGATGGCTTCCATTTTTGCAACTGGTGCAAATGTTTCATCAAAATCAATTCCTTCCACTTGTGCATAGCCTTTGCAAACCAATCTTGCTTTGTTTCTGGTAACCTGTCCATCTTCATTCAATTTGTTCTTGAACACCCATTTAGTCCTAATGACATTTTTATCTTTTGGTCGTGGAAATAATTCCCAGGTGTTATTCTTCTCGATTTGATCCAATTCTTCATTCATAGCTACTACCAAATGTTCATTCTGGTTGGCTTCCTCAAAACTACTAGGCTCAAAGGTTGCTAGAAAAGCAATGTGAGCTTGTTGTGATGAACGAAGCTGTTGACCTTCATTTATGTCACCAATGATTTGATTTGATGGATGGTTCTTTTGAATCCATTCTTTTGTTCTCTTTAGAGGAGCTTCTTGTTGTTGTTCCGGTATATCTTGATGATCATTATTTACTTCTTCCTGGTTGATAGTTTCTTCTTGTTCTAGAATTTTTTTGTGTGTCTTTTTCAGCCTCTGTCTCAAGTTTCAAAGATTCTAGATCCTCATCATTATTCATTAGAACACCATCTTCATCAAATGTAACATTTATTCTCTCCATTATCTATTTTCATCTCAGATTATAGCATTTATAGGCCTTTCTTTTGCGTGAGTAACCAACAAAGATACCTTCGTCAACACGTGATTCAAACTTACCCAAATTTTGATCTTCTCTTTTGATATAACATTTTCTTTCGAAGATTATGAAATATTTTACATTAGCAGGTTTTCCTTTCCATAATTCATATGGGGTCTTGTTGAAATTATTTCTGAGAAGACTTCAGTTGATAATGAAGACTATCGTATCAATTTCTTGAACCCGGAATTTTTCATCCAATTTTGAGTCCTTCAACATTGTTCTACCCATTTCCTATATGGTTCTATTCTTTCTTTCAACAACTCCATTTTGCTGAGGTGTTCATGTTGTTGAAAATTTTCTTTTTATTCCATTTTAGTCACAGTATTGCTGAAATAATTTGGAAGTGAATTCTTCGCCATTATCGGATCTTAGACACTTTATTTTCAAATCAGTTTCATTTTTGACCAACTCCTTGTCGATCTTAAAGCACTCAAATGCTTCATATTTTTTCTTTAGGAAAATGATGGTTGTCATCCTGGTATAGTCATCTATCATTAACATTAAATATAATTCTCCATCTAGTCCTTTTGTTCTCACAGGACCACATAGATAAGTGTGTATCAATTCCAATGGATGTGATGCAAAGTGTTATTTTGTTTTAAATTGGAATTTTTTCTACTTTCCATGCCGACACGCCTCACATAGTGTGTTGGAAGGTTCTGATATTTTTGACATTTCTCGTACTGCTTCCTTTTTGCATATCCTGACAAGATTGTCAAAGTTTATGTGAACCATTAGTTTGTGCCATAACCAGCTTTCATATTCTTTAGCTAGTAGATATGCTTTAGTTTCTTCATCCAGAACATATATGTTGTTTGGAGCTCAACTTGTTGTAGCCACAATTTTACCATACCTGTCTTTCCTGATTTCACATTTTGTGGAGTTGAATAGCATTGTGTGTCCTTGATCACACATTTGTCCAACACTGAGAAGATTGCGATTCATGTTTTCAACCAATAGAACATTCTTTGCTATAAAATATTTGCTTCTGAGAGTGACGGTACCTGATCCTATAACATTTGAAGATCCATCATTTCCAAAGGATTTGGTTCCATCCTTCTTCTCTTTCAGAGATACAAATTTCCTTCTATCTCCAGTCATATGCGTTGAGCAACCGCTATCAACATACCACACATATTTGTTGTTTTGAGCCTTGAGAGCGAGAGCGCAATTATCAGTCTTCTTCTTCTTCCATGTTCGTTCGTTCCGTGGCTTCAAAGATTCTTCTGGAGGATTTTCAAGTCTGCAGTATTTGGTTATGTGTCGAAATTTCTGACATTTGTAACATTCCATATTATTTCTTAAATGTTCAAATCTATTGATGTTTCGTTGAGCCCTGGGAGGTTCATATTTGAAGGATCTCCTGGAATTGTATTGGTTCCTAGGGTACGTGTGACATTCTACAACTTTATGACCAAATTTTCCACATGAATAACAATAGCCATGAAAAATATGTTGGTACCTGGATGGAAATCTTCCTCGAGGAATCATCTTCCAAGGATGTTCTTGTGAATCTTGTCCAGTGAAGTCTACATGCATGTCAGATATCATAGGTTCACTGTATTTTGTTGTAGAAGTTCCTGCTTCTTCTTCTTTTTAACCGAGGCTAGTTCCATCATTGTAAGATCGTTGATTGTTGATGAGTTGTTCCAATTCCCTTGAGATGTTGGCATAGTTTTGGACAATTTTTCCCTTCTTCACTTCCTTACGCAGCGAGACTACTTCGGCTTCTAATGCTTCCATTTATTGGTTGATTTCTTCCAATTTCTTTTGAAGTGAATCTTCAATACATTTGTGTTCTTCAACTTCAATTTTGAGACATTGAACTTGTTTTTCAAGAGTATTGGAACGGATCTTCTCAGCCTTGAGCTCTTTTATAAGCCTGACTGCCTCAGAAAATTATTCTATGGCCAAACCTTCTTCTTCGTTGTTTGATACATCTTAGTTATTGTGCTTGGCCATAAACAATACTCTCTCATTAGCTTCTTCTTCACTGTCACTGTCTTCATCGGATGATGAGATATCTTCTTTAGAGAGAAAGTTCCTTTTGGATCCTTTCTTTTTTTCTTGCTTTTTGAATTTCTTAAAGCATTTATTTCCTTTTGTGTTTCCATCACTTCTGTTTGGACATTTTGCTGTGAAATGCCCAACCTCACCACAGTCGAAGCATATGAATGGAAGTTTACCTTTGAATTTTCCCTTACCAATTTTTAGTTTTCTCGTAAAGTAAGCATATTCCTCATCTGAAAGACCTTCTTCATCATCTCCCTTTTCTTCACACTTGCATGTGCATGTATTTTCAATTGAAGGTTGTTTGTCCTTATTTTTTTCTTAGATGCAACGAACACAATTTATAGATGCGAAGTACCCTCTTCTTCATCAAGTCTCATTTCATATGATATGAGAACTCCATGAAATTCCTCTTTGTTGAGTTTTTCCAGATTTTCATTGTATTCTAAGACTGATATCTTTGGGTTGAATCTCCCTGGTAACGTTCTAAGAATCTTTCATATAATAGTCTTCTTGACAATTGGCTCTCCCAATCCTTCCAGAGTATTGGTTATTTCATCAATGTATTAGAAGTATGCAGCAATGTTGCAATCTTCTTTCATTCTGAGTTGCTCAAATTTTTCTCTATAGATTTGAAGCTTTGCTTCTTTGACATTTGAGTCACCTGCATATATATTCTCAAGCTTGTCCCATACATTTTTGGCAGTTTTACAACCCAACACCTTATGATAAGAAGATTCAATAATTCCACTGATAATAATATTCTTTGCTTTTGCATCATTTACCAAATTCTTCTTACCTTGTTCATCTGTGGTTGATGTAAATCCATTTTGAAGAGCGTCTCATACTTCGTAACCTTGCACCAAGAGATAGACCTCCATTCTTCCTTTCCAGAGTGCATAATTATTTTCATTGAATAGAGGTACACCATTCTTGGTATGCTCCATGACCTCCTTCCAGCTGTTAAACTGCTATTGAAGGAACCAAGCTTTGATACCAATTGTTGGAAATACTGAGAGGGGGGGTGAATCAGTATTCCTTTCAATTGGAGCATTAGTTAATATTCAATTATTATTAGTGTTTGTACAATGATAGCAGTAAACAAAAGGAATAAAAATGCACACAGTTTTTAAGGTGGAAACCCTCTTTGGGAAAAAAACCACCTGAATGATTTTCTAATATTTCTTTATTATTCAACTCAGTTGAAAATAAAGCTACAAATTCCTAGAATCTAGAAAAGCATTATTCTCCAGCTCCCATTGGATGGACACTCCAACGCCTGAGATTATTCAGTAGTCAACTGAACGGATGCCCCAACACCCAATGAGCTACAACTCACCCTAGCGCCACCCTACCACCAAAATTTTTCACAGGCTTGAACCTATTGGTGACTTCATGCACCAGCCTAGCACCACCCTACCACCCTATAGAATAATAAAACAAGAATGGACTCCCGTACCAGGGAAAATGGTCCACTTTACAATGATATAGAATGATGTAGAAGAAGAATACACACTAGACCATAACCCAAACTATGACACAACCACCTAATGATGATCCTAGACCTCATGACACCGCCTCTTCAACTCTTGGCAGATAGAAATTTGTACAATTTTTACAATGATGCATTTACAATGACTTAGTACAATGATACCTTTACAATGATTGTATGTAGTGCTACCCACTTGAAGACTTCATGTGTTGAACTTCTTGCTGATGTTTTGCACCTTGATTGCTGCTATTTTCCTACTACCCTTTGCTGCACCTTGATTTGCCTTGCTACCCTAGAAAGTATGGTTCTTTGCAGCCCTTGACAACACATGATGTAGCTTTGTATTGCCTTCTAGGATCTCGATATTGAATCTGGTGTGTCTCTGTTATTTCATCTCCCCAATATGTGATTTTTGGTTCTATAGTAGTCCTCTAAGTTTTCTTTCCAATGCCATAGGTCTGATCCAATTTTGATTCTTCAAAAGAGAGTTATGCCCAATCTCTCACAATGACCTAATTATGGATTTTTTTAGTAGAGCGAACTTGTACGTCGTGCCATGTGTCATTGTTTCTTCATTCAGCTCTAAAATTGATACAGCAGAAACTATAGTCCGTGTAATGTCTGCCACGTTTTACAAAATTCCAATCCGATACTCAGAGAGAGAGTCACCTCTTTGAGATGAAGTCAATTCTTTGAGATGAAGTTCATGAGCCTGCAAAAACACTGACTTCCACATATCATATCTCTGAAAATATTCCGCACCCTAATCTGAAAATTTTATAGGAGCTTCCTTAGGATTTTGGCTTCACCTCATAAATATGTCATCTTATGAACCTTCATAGAAAAAAATTTAGAGCGCAAATGCCACAATGACCTATTTTAGGTAGCGAAATCCCTACATAAGGAGGATATGAGGATCACAATTTATATAAATGCTTAGGTCGAGAGGGGCTTCAACAAGTGAACGTGGGAGGGATTTTAGGAGCTTAAAAATTATTAATTATTGAATTTTCAATGACCCATGCCACAACCCTATGGGTTTTTATCCCACTAACTGGGGTTAAAAAATTCAAACATGAATATATCTCAAACCGTGAATAATTACGTGGCATGCCATATATCAATGGAAACATCTCGATAAGTAGAAACCATCAAAATAATCCTTGACCTAGAATATCGTAATTTGTTAGGTCAAAATTCCCATGCAATATTGGGGTAGCCCTTGGTGCTGCTTAGGTTGACATTAATGACAACCGCTGATCAACACTCCATGTGATATATAATTTTTTCTCCAAATCCACTTCAGACTCTGTTAAAATTGCAAAAGCGCTACAAAACATTGTTGTAAGAACACTTTAAAATAATGCAAGGAATTACAGTGTCGAAACAAATATTATTGAAGGAAGAGAATTCTGAACTAGATCATTGATGTGCTTCTGGAAATAAGCAATAGGTTTGTCAATATTGTTAAACATCCTTTTCTCTGAATTTTAAACCGTGAAGATATACTCCCACACATATATACTTCAGATGCTAGCACACTATCACTATCTTTGAAATGCTACAGCAAGATAAATGGCCACATTACCAAAATCTGAATCAATAACTCTATGCAACATGTATATTATAAGGTGCCAAAACCTCAACAACATCATTACATAAAGCTGCCAAACCCTAGGCACTTAATGGCATTGTCAAACACTTATGAGTAGTGGAACATACTCATCATGGCATAACCCTAGCATATGTCCTCTAATAAAGCATCAATAATAAAACATGATGCATAACATTCATATGTGCTTTTTCTGTCCTCAGCAATAACTAACAACATACAAACTCTGACTTTGGCATCATTAACCTGCAATACGAACTCTTTGACTAAAATATTTCATAACCTCATCAACAATATAAGTATCTCCCTACAATATACGACCCAAGCTCATATGGCATCATATTTTACACCGAAGTCTTCTCGTCATGCCCAACTTTGTCTCATATTAGCTTATAAAGTACTTCATATTCCTTCAAATTCAAAATGTGTGCAAGACATGATATTTAACATAATGTTACTATGAGCATAATTATTTTCATTTCTTTGTCAAACTTTATTATAGGTCATTTTTTATGAATATTACTGCCAAGTTATATTTTCATCAAGAACTTCATGTTTTTACCGTCCACACTTTAATGTGATTTACATGGGAATTCAACATATTTCACTATTCATATAGGAATCAATATAGGCCTCCCAAGTGTGTCGAGTATATTTGACAGGGTCTTTGGCCTTGAAACTTCTTTTCCACTAGTGAGATTTCTTTTATGGTTTCATAAAGTAGTGTGTACAATCGTTTCATGTATGCTGGAAGGGAGTTTGTCATTGATGGATCTCATGTCTTAACTGCCGTTGTGAAGATTTTTAGCTCTTCCATCATTCTGAAGGATGCTGAATTACCCATATTTTCATTTTTTTGCTTCTTATCAAGAAGCAGAGCAAAGCTCGGATATGCCTGCCTTCAGTTGTGCATATGGAGAAAGAGTGGGCATCTTCTAGATGATATCGCATTCAATTTGACTAACGAAACACTAAGAAGAATGTCAAGAAATGTATTACATTTCCTATGTTCCATCGATACACCAGAAGCGGATACGGGTTTTATTTTCATTCAGTGCATTAGATACAATTAAGAGATACAAGCTTACTAGACCGATTGACTTCACACGTGAAAACAACTGATGGAAGAGGTTATGAAATTATTGGAATTGGAGGACAAAATTTCATGTACAAATTGTTTTTCAAGTCTGCCAGCAAGACGAAAATGCAAAGGCTACAAACCACTTCGGTGTCCTTCATTATTTGACCATGTATTCTCTGTGATTCACTTGTCTGCATGATATCGCCAAGCCTCAATCATCCAGAACAATGATAAGATGCCAAATTTTGGAAAACCTGACTAGGAATGCAGAATGTTGAGGATCAATTGCAAAGCAAGAGGCCAAAGTGTGGTATTCGACATGACAGTGGCGAACAAAATTCATTTGAGAGAAGCTTGCATCCTTCTAGCATCTGGAGATATGTTTTAACTCTCTTTGTTGAATGGAGTGAAATATATTGAATTCCCACTCGAATATAATGATCTCATATTATCTACGCACGAAGGATATTTTTCTTGATTTGATATCTGAGATGGATCGTTGACAAAATGATTAACACCAAAAACGCTAAGCAAATCCAAATTGTTGTTCCTTTGGGCGCGAGCGAGGGATCCTCGTTTAATTTTATTATTTCGATGCTTAGTTTCTCAAGATGACGTAAAGAATGAAATAACGCTCAAAGGAGATGTAATTCAACAGTCAATAGTGTGCCTTGCAAGAGAATCTTCAGGAATTTAGATGCTCTCGATCCATTAGCTATTATTGTGTACACAAAAATATGCAATGAAAATATGAGAGCGAACAATTTCCATGCCTGGTCTCTATAGAGACGATATGATTTCACCAGGTTTTCATGGGACCTCTGCGGCAGATTAATGTTATGGTCACATTTATGATCACCGATTTTTGCGACCGCATCACGCATATAACGTTGGTCCAACATCATGCTGCCACCATAACACATCATGCATATAACGTTCTTGCTGCCACCATAACAAGTCACGTATATAACGCTGCTCCAACATCACGCTACCACCATAACCCATCACGCATATAACACTGCTCCAATACCTCTATCTCAATGCTCCACTGCTCAGAGGCTCTGCCATAACGCATATAACGCTTCTCAGAGGCTCTGCCATAACACTGCCTAGAGGCTATGACATAACGCTCCCATGCCATAATAACGCTCTGATATCATAAAAATAGTGTTGCTCCAGTAACGTTGCTCCCATAATGTTGTTCATCGAGAAATGTAACGCTGCACCCATAATGTTGTTCGTTGAGGCTGATTTCTCGTTGATGTCCCCATTAACTAATTTGCAGAGGCTATTTATAACTCTTTTTCCAATAACGTTGGTAGCACTGATGCATAACGTTGCTCCAAGATTCACGTTGTTGCTGACAACTACACCAACTATTTGTCAGGATTATACTGTGCCATATCTCATAGAGCCAGGATTCTGCGTTTGCAAAAATGACGCGACTCCAATATATATGTAGTGTTGGATTATTTTACTAAGTTTTTCTGCTTCTCAACCATTCCACGTTCCTGAACATCATTCATTTGTAGAGCTAATTTATGGCTTCGCTCGGCATGATTTCAAAGGTTATTGTGAGTGCCACCCTTATGAGTGATGAAGCTCCTTTTTCCTTGTGAGGCCGCCATTTCACTGGAGAGCACCAAGACATATATTTTACTTCGAGGTTGTGTTGCTTTAACTAGCAAAATTTTCATAGAGTGATGCTACTTGATTCACTGAAAAATCAGATTGTATGTGCTTGATAGAGCTTAAAAAAAAATCTGAACCCATTTTCATTTAGATGCAAAGACGATGAATATATATATATATATATAATGAATATAATTTGTAGAGAGTGACTTGATCGATGCATCAATAGCTTCATTTCCAAAAATAATTTCCATAATGAAGCTGAAGGATTTGGGGAAAATCCCAGTGATGCACAACAAATATCCCATTAACTTATTTCGACTTCATTTCCTTTATTTTCTTAGTTGTAGTCATCACAGGAGTGATCATTTGCGGCATTTTTCACTTGATCATTTTATGTGTTAAAA
Source organism: Pinus albicaulis (assembly GCA_034641835.2). Taxonomy (NCBI): domain Eukaryota; kingdom Viridiplantae; phylum Streptophyta; class Pinopsida; order Pinales; family Pinaceae; genus Pinus; species Pinus albicaulis. The sequence goes on along the minus strand of CM076570.1, from coordinate 1,419,460,276 downwards.
AAACTGTTTTCTCCTTTTGACTTGATGGTGGCATACATTGTTGAAGGTTTTTTTTTTTTTTCTTCGAATTTGAATGTAGGATTGCAACTTCACCACTTGATGTATTCTTCCAATTTACTTCCATAATTGGCTAAAATATAATTTTCTTCTGGTTACATGTATAATTGGGTAAAAGATAATTTTCTTCTCTTCTTGATGAATGGATTTTCTTTCGCTTTCATGAGAGTATATTAGAATAGACCTCAACTTTTCACATAGCATTTATCATTTATTTCATGAATGTAGATCAATGAATTTCATGTAGACAATCCGAGAATGAAGAATTTTGGGAGAATTTTAACAATTCTAGTATTTCTTCATTTATTTATTTATTTACATGTTTACATGCATGATATGTACATCAAACAAAATTTGCATTAAAGATCAATGGACCTGATAGATGTTACTTGTGTTCATGATGAAGAGGGCTTGATCTCATACTCTTATGATGTCTTTGATTGTGTTTCTTCTAGGTTGCTTCTGATTCATGATAAATTTGTAAGAAAAAGTAGTTTCTCTTCTTTGCTTCCTGCTCCTGTAGTCTCCCCCTTAGCTGGTGCACTCAACTCCCCCCCCCCCCCCCCCATTTTTTTGAATTCTCCCTTTGAGGTCATATTAATGAGAATCATCTATAGACACTATCCCGATCTTGTTTCTCAGGTATTCGAACGGTTCTCTAGCAAGCGGTTTTGTAAATATGTCTGTTATATGTTCCTTTGTGGGGATGTATTCCATCTTTACTACCTTCTCATCTACTTTTTATATGAGAAAGTGGTATTTTATAGGGATTTTCTTGGTCTTCAAATGAAGCAGATGAATTTTTGACATGCTTATTGCACTTGTATTGTCGCATTTGATAGGAATAGGCTCACTGAAATTTATTTTCATGTCTTGAAGTGTTTGTTTCATCCACATCACATGTGTGCAATAAGATGCAGCTACTATGTATTCAGCTTCAGCTATGGATAGAGAGAATTATGTTTTTTTATTGCTTAGCCATGCCACCAGACTCTCTCCTAGATAGAACACACCACCACTTGTTCTTTTCTTGTCATCCACACAGCTGGCCCAATCCGCATATGTATATATTGTCAGTGTAAAATATTTACCTCTCAGATAATGTAGTCCATAATTTGTAGTTCCTTTTAGGTATCTAAATAACCTATTGGTTGATAACAAGTGATTTTGTTTAGGTGCTGATTGATATCTTACCACTAGTCCGACTACCAACATTATGTATTGTCTAGAGGCGCTTAGATATAACAAACTTCCTATCATAGACATGTAATTTTTTTTTATCTACATCTAGCGATCTATCATCTGCACATAGCTTGCATCCAGTAGTCATGGGGGTTGAAACTGGTTTACATTCTTCCATTTGGAACCTTTTTAACATATCTCTCAGGCATTTTTGTTGTGAAATAAATATGCCTTCGACCTTCTGTAGGATTTGAATTTCTAGGTAGATGGTAAGTTATCCAATCATTGACATCTTGAATTACAACTTCATCTCTTCAGCAAATCCTTTTACCAAACCATTTTTATTGCTGCCAAACACGATGTCATATACATATACAACCATGATTAATAATTCATCTTCATTAGCCTTTATGTATAGATTACTATCAACTCATTCCTTCTTGAACCCTTGTTTTTGAAGGTACTTGTCCAACTTGGAATACCATGCTTAGGGTGCTTGTTTAAGACCATATAGAGCTTTCTTTAATTTGCAAACATAGTCGAGATTATTCAATAATGAAAACCCTTCAGGTTATTCCATGTAAACTTCCTCCTCTAGGTCACCATTTAGGAAGGAAGACTTCATGTCCATTTGATACACCTTGAAATCATTGTAGCATGTGAAATCCAAAAACATCATAATTTCTTCCATTCTTGTGACTGGTGCAAAAGTTTCTTCATAATCAAGACCTTCTATTTGTGAGTGCCCCTGAAATACTAGTCTGGATTTATTTCTAATTACTTGACCCTGTTCATTCATCTTATTCTTGAATAACCATTTTATGCCAATGACATTCTTTCCAACAGGTCTTGGTGTTATATCCCAAGTCTTGTTTTTCTCAATTTGGCCTAACTCTTCGTTCATATCATTGATCCAATTTTTGTCTTTACTTGCCTCATCAAATTTCTTTGGCTCTATTTGTGATAGCATAGCTAGATGAAATTCCTCAGACTTTTCTACTAGTTGTCTTCTTGTTTGAACTCCTTCACTTTTGTCTCCAATAATTTGTTTTTTTTGGATGATTCTTTTGAGTGTGTCTTGAGGGCCCTTTTGAGTGCATCTTTGTATCTTCTGATGCTTCATCCTGCTCTTCACTATCTTGGTTGTCACAATGATGATGATTGGGAGGGTTAATGAAGTTTGTGCTTTTGGTTTTATCTTGTGATTCTTCATCGAATATTACATCGATGCATTCCATAATCTTATGCAACCTCTTATTATAGCACCTGTATCCCTTAATTTTTGATGAGTACCCTAAAAATATTCCTTCATTAGATCTAACATCATAATTTTCTAATTTTTCATCATTAATTTTGATAAATAATCTACTACCAAAAACCCTGAAATGCTTGATTGATGTTGGTTTCCCGTGCCACAGTTCATATGGTGTCTTGTCACAGTTTGGTCTGAGATGTGCCTTGTTGAGGATATGTACTACTGTATGTATTGCTTCGGCCCAATAGGTTTGAGAGATGTTTCTTTCTTGCATCATAGCTTTGGCTATTTGCTGAACATGCATGTTTTGCCTCTCTGCAACTCCATTCTGTTGTGGTGTATTTGAAACAGTGTACTATTGTTTTATCCCAAATTCATTACACAGGTCCACAAACTCACCTATTGTGAATTTACCTCCTCTGTTTGATTTGATGCACTTTATTTTACACCATGTTTGGTTTTCTGCCAGTGCCTTGAATATTTTGAATTTTTCGAATGCTTTAGACTTGTATCTGAGATATCCCACCCATGTCAATCTAGAGTAGTCATCGATTATCAAAATGAAATATTTTTCTCCTCCTGGTGCATTTGTTCTCAAAGGCACACACAGATCCATGTGAACTAGTTGTAGAGGCTTACTACTTGATAGATGGTCTTTAACTTTAAATGATGTTTGAGTTTGTTTTCCCATTTGGCAGGACCTACATATAGTATTTTGGGGCTTATTTATTGTTGTCAGATCTCTAACTTCTTTATTCTTGCTTAGTTTGATGGTGTGATCAAAATTGAGATGTCCCAATCTTCTATGCCATATCCAAGATTCATCAAGTTTTCTGATGTAGTATCCTTCATTCTCATCTTTCATGATATATACATTACTCTATGTTCGAATCCCCTTATCCAAAGTTTTTCTTGTAGTGATTGACCTGACTTTACAATCTTGAGCTCTAAATAAGACCTCACAACCTTTGTCGCACATTTGACTTACACTTAGTAGATTATGTTTTAGACCATATACAAACAATACATCATGAGCCTTTCCTCTTCCATTATTCAGACTGATTTTTCCTTTTCCTTTAATTTACTCTACTCTATCATTGCCGAATGTGACATTACGATATTTATTTTCATCCAAAGTTAAAAACTTTCTTATGTCTCTGGTCATATGTCTAGAGTAGCCACTGTCCACATACCATTTATTGTTTTGATATTGAGCATATACAACTAGGTCACACTTATTAATATTCTTTCTCCATTGCATGCATTCTTTTGTTCTATAATTATTCTGAGATGAAGGTTTATTATCCCTAAGATGACATTTGTATGACTTGTGTCCAATCTCGTGACAATAAAAACATTCGATATAATTATGGAGAGGAGTATATACACGTGTGAATCCATTATTATCCTTAATTCCTTTTTAATTCCCAAAATAAAATCTTTTTACATAAGCTCTACAGTCCATGGCTTTATGTCCAATTTTTTTACAGCAATAGCAATACCCATAGAAGAAATATTTCTATCTTAGTAGAGGGTGATATTTGGGGATATGACCATCTAGACATTTGAAAATTCTGTCTTCTAAAGCAGTGTGATCTATCCTCATTTGTTTTTTGATTGTTCTCCTTCTATCTCTTGGTTTGTTTCAGTAGTGTTTCTTTGCAGCTATTCATTTGATGTTGAAGTGTTGCCCAGATTTTTGTTCTCATCTTGATGAGAGTTATCATTGTCTCCTATGACATCTTTTACAAAAGTGATTTCCTTATTATCCTCTACCTTAGACTTACTGGATTCTCCTTCATAGCCAATCCCAACCTTTACAAGTGGAGATCTTTGAGCATTTAATATCTTGTCCAATTGTTCAGAACCTTTTATCTATTGAATGCTCATAGTTAATTCAGTTTGAGCCTTCTCTAATTTCTTCCTCAGACTTACCACCTCTTCTTCCAATCTTTCACACTCCTACTTTTTCTCTTTTATTTTTTGCATCAGAATATCTTCCACCTTCTTTTCTTCTTCAAGTTCAACTTTCAACTTAATAATGTCTTCTGAATTTGATTATTCTTTTACATATTTCAGAAGAATCTCTTTTTGTTTTCTATTCTTGAGTTTAAGCCTTTCTACTTCATTCAGGGAACTAACCAACTCCCCCTCAAGATCTACCTCACCTTCATCTTCATATTCCAGAAAATATTTTTGAAACTCTTCCAAGGCCATCAAAATGAATTCAGATATTCCATCTTCACTAGAGGATTCATCTGAGCTTTCAGATGCACTGCTATCTTGTTGATAATAAAATGTTTTTCTATTAAATATTTTCTCTTTCAGCATATTATTGAATCTTTTTTCTCTTTCCCTTTTGGCTGATTTTATGCTTTCTTATAGGGACATTTTGAGGCATAATGCCCCACTCTTCCACAATTAAAGAACTTAAATGGAAGTTTCACTTTGTACTTACATGTGCCTTTCTTCAATATTCTAACAAATTTTGCTTCTTCTTCATCATAACCTGAGTATGGAAATTCCTTTTCTTCTATGAACTTGTCTACATTGAAGGTTGCCTCCCTGATGTTTGACTTCCCTTTTGGAATTCTCATCTCATATGCTATCAAGGTCCCAAGTAATTGGTCCCTGGTCAAAAGTTTGAAGTCTGATGTTTCTTCTATGATTGAAACCTTAGGATTAAATTTAAATGGTAATGATCTCAATATTTTTTGAACTATTACACTTTCTTTGATTGTTTCCCCTAGACCTATCATGATGTTCACAACTTCAACAACTCTTAAGAATAATTTATCTATATCTTCATATTCATTCATTTTTAAGGTATCAAATTGTGTTCTATATACTTTCAACTTAGCCATATTTACCCTTTATCTCGCTCATGAATATTTTCTAATTTATCCCAGATTTATTTGGTTGTTTGACAATGCATTACTTTGATAAATTCTGACTCACATAGACCACTAAAAAGTGCATTCATTTCTTTTTCATTTTCTATGAAATCTAGTTTGGCATCTCTGTCACTGGTCCCTTCCTTTGGTTCTTCATATTGTACCATCACTACAGCCCAGACTGCTATTCCAAGAGACATTAAGTAGGTATTCATTATCACTTTCCAAAAATCATATTTTGTGCCAGTAAATAATGGGGATTTATTCATTGAGTATCCTTCTAGACTAGCCATTTTGGTAATTTAGGACCTCCTTCCAGTTGTTATCTTATTACTGAAGGAACCTTCTCTGATACCAATTGATATTTAAGATAGGAAATTACTTTGGGCGGGGGGGGGTGGGGGGAATCAGTAATTTAACATTCTTTACTTTTTCTCATCTTTCTTTATTATTCAACTAATATTTCATGTTCATGTTACATTGAATTCAGTTGGTCGGTGTCATGAAGAAAGTTTTCAGATTACTTATCAAGATTTCAACATCATTCACATAGCATTCATAATCAACACACAAGTAAACAAGATATGAGTGGAAACCCCAAAGGGAGAAAACCACGAATATTAGGCTAAAAGTGATGTGAAGGCAGGTTGCTACTCCTTATTACATCAAATTTTTGTAGGCTCCAACCTACAAGAGGCTACTACCTCCAAAGAAGCTCAAACTCCCACAAATTTTCTGTAGGCTAAGACCCACAGGAGGCTCGTACCTCAATCGGGAACATCATTTTCCTCTTCGAACTATAACATACAAGAGGACATAAATTTCTCAATCAGAACATCAAGTTTCAGTTGCTAGTTACCTCATAGACCATTCTTCTATCAACTTCATTGTTGAATTTTTTATCCTCTTCCATTTTCTCTTCGTCTTCTGTAGTTGTCCATTAATGTCTTCGTACAGACACTCTTCTTCCTTCACTTGGAAAAACCTTCCCTTTCTGCTCTATGTTGTGCCTTTTGTAAGAAAGCATCCTTGGTTGTTTTTCTTCCTTGCAGAATATGAAGTGAAGCATTGTCTCTTGGGCTTCCAAAAGAAAATTGCTCTCTTACTTTATGTTTAGTTTTGAAAATATTTGTAGTAGAAAAATATATTGTAACATCTCAATCAGAAATGATGACAAGTGACAAATCAAACTTGTATTGTCTACATTTTTTGTTTACTGAAATATATGTATTTCAACTTTGTCTTAATATATTATGTCCTTATTGACAATTTTTAGCCTTCATATTGATTAGCATAGCCTTTTCACTTCACATCACTTTTAGCCTTTTGTAAAATAAAACTCAACATACATTAACGTAATTTCAGTTAATGACATCAATGCCAATATTTCCAACACTATGAACCCGTCAGTAGTATTTGGCGTGCCTGGAAATTCTGTGTAAGTTTACAAGTGTGGGGTGTTTAGAAGGATATGATAGATATATCCATACTGGGTGTATATGAGATCTAACTCTTGGGCTTTACTAATGGCGTCTTCCTCATTACATGAGGATTGTGTTGCCAAATCTTTAAAATTTCTGTTGTGAGAGTTTTCAAAACCAAATCCAGGAGAACTCTATTGTTGATATTAGATTTGCACAAACTATGACGTCTTCACCATTCATGAATGTGGTCAAATATGTGAATAGCGGGTGTTTTTATGAAATGGGTGAGGAGTTTTGTCCTTGAATCATGATGGAACGGGAGCTGGAAAAAGGTGAGGAACGTTGTTGTTAAGGCACTAAAGGTTCCATCCGTCGCAGATGGCTGGTCAACATACCATTTCGCTGCAGTTCCTGTAAGGGTGCATTGAAATAGTCTCAGTTTAATGGTATCATCTATGATATTGTTCGATGAACACCATAGGTCAAAAGTAATGATATGCTTCTCTGGGTCTCCCACTTTCTTTCCTTCAAATTTTGTAATATGTCAAGGGATCTTAGTGGGCATGGGTGGCCAATTAAGGTAATGATTGATGAGGTCATTTTTTAACTTGCTTATATATGGTAGATTTAATGATACTAAGAAAGGTAATTGCAGGTTGACTGCCATGTTTTGAACAAGTATGTGCACAGGGATCCTATGTTGAGATTTTCGAGGAATAGTACCATGGTGGGTGTTATGACTACTTCCCAAAGGGGTAGCGTTTGGTGGCCCTTGCGGGGTTATGACTACTGTGATGATTGGTGACCCTTGGGGGGTTCCTATCAAAGTTTCCCCAATAAAGGAAGATCATATAATGGTGGCGGAATGAAGTAATCTACGCATAAATGACAGGAAGCCTGACACTCCTCCCGATAATGGGGGGAGGTTCAAGAAACACCTAGATCAATGGGGAGTTGTTGGGTCCCCTATGGGGCTGATTTGATTTTTAAATTTGGAGGGGTTAAGATTTTTTTCAATGCAATATAATCACATACATAAAACAAAGCGAAAATGGAAAGGTAAATTTCCTTTAGATTAAACTATTTTATCAACCAAGGAAAAAAAGTTTTTGTTTGTTTGCGTATGATAAAAAAATCCTATGTAGACCTAATTCTCCTTACCACTTGTTATCATTAAGTTGAACCAGTTGGGTTTTTCAACTGTCAACCTACCACAAATATTTCAAACCACTTTGGATTAGAAGCGAGCCCTTCCAATTGGAGAGGGCTCTCTTAAAGGAAAAATGAATTACTCGAGATAAAATTTTTTATTGCAGATGGCTAAATATTTTTGTGTTTTAAGTGATTTTGTAGGTGGAAGGGTGTATAAAGGCTACCATTGGGCATGGAGTCAGTTAAGGGACTTCAATTTCTAGCAAATTCATCCATGGAAACTGAGGAAAATGGGCTTAAAAGATAACTTTTACAACAAAAACATAGTACATGAAGGAAATTGGAGCATAAAAACTATGAATTCCAAGTAATCATAATACTATGATGCTGATAACAATATACAAAATAGAAATACACAAACACATAAGGTCCAAATGAATCTCAGGTTTTGAAAGACAACTACTGCAAACTGTATATTAGCTTGGTAGAGGAAAATTACATAATATCCTTCTCATTACATTCATCAACCCTTTCAAACTCAAAAATCCCTCATTTATAGAGTGAGGTATCTTTTACAATGGTCTGCCACCTAGGCTAGACTTCGATACCGACCTAAAGACCTAATTCAAATATGATTACATCATATTGAGAATAAATAGGGATATTTTCTATTTTGATAGAGTTTGTAATAAAAAAGAATTCTACGAATATTAATAACTCCAACAAAACATCTAACAACCTATACTTGTCATCTCTATCAAACCAAACTGACATGCTAAGGTGTTGGCCAATTGATACACTGGATTTAAGACGTTGTGAACCTGAGTTGAGATGGTGAGCTATATTGATGATGTGGCATCATTAGTTGACTTGATGAGTTTTTAGCCACATGGTATTTGACTTCTTAATTGTCCTCTTGAACAGGTGGCATAATAATATGCATTCTTTTATTATGTAATTCATCCGCCCTTTCACTGCATTGATTGCTCAAAAACATCAAAAACACCTAACACTGGAAGAAAAACAAAGTATAGGAACTTTCATAGAAAACTTCAAAATCCACCTTTTACATAATCTTTAAGCTTTTTTACTGTTGGAGGATCTTCCTTGAGGAAAATGAGGTAAACACATGCCTTAAGCCATCCTTTTTCTGAATTTTTTGCTGATGTTTACCCTCATGGAAAGCTACAACAACTTTTGTAGAAAATTCCTGTCTTTAAGCTAGGGACGTGCTATGAAAGTACTTATTTTACTAAAGTTTTGCACCTTCTTCATTTTTTCACCTCCAAAACACTTGTATCAGCCTATACATGCTTGTGTTAATAACATAAGCCATAATATAGCCCAAAAATGTGTAATCTTACCATGTTTATGTAGCAACATCATAAAAAAAAAATAATGAATTTCAAGCCCATATTCAAAATTTCATCTTGTATCATTTGCATTTGCACTTCTAGGTATCTCGATTGACCTTGTAGCTTCCTCCTTTCTGCTTGTAGCCACCTATTTCTCCTGAAAATATGCTTCATCATCCTATGTAGAGGCAGTGTCCTCTTTAGCATCTCCCTTGACTTATCTTCTATTTCATTGAAAAAATCTAGTTGTTTTCTCGTTTATTTTTTGAAATCTTCCATCTCCAACTTTGTTTCTAGAACTCACTTTACAATAGGACTCTCTTCAATTTCAATTGCCTCTAGGATGTCTAATAACTTTCCTCTTCCCTCTGTTTGGCTTCTAGTGAGCATCCTGTGGGTCATTGTATATGTTTTTATTTGACTGTTGGTAGAAGTCTTCTTTGGCACCATAGTCTTTTGCACTTGTTCAAATTCCAGCTCCATAGGTTCTACCTCATGCTCCATAGGCTCTACCTCAGGCTGCATCTTTGCCTCATGCTCAACCACTGGTTTTGCTTCAGATTTCTTGCGTTTCCCTGTTGTATTAGACTTTGATCTTGGATTTTACCTAGGAGTAAGGACATCAACCTCATAACCACTCAAAAACAAGAATGTAGACCAGTCTATTTTCAGTTTGTTTAATTCTTCAAGTACCAACAATTTGATAAGAGCATGATGAAAGATGGAGGTATCACTAGTTTCAGGTTTGGCCTAAACTTTGTCTGCCATTTTTCTCAAACTCTTAAACAAATAAAAATCCAGATCCAAGGGTTTCTTATATGTGAAGTATAACATTAATTTGAAGTGGTATTGATAAATCATATGGAATCTACCCTCACAGGTGAAATATTTGTGGATCGCCATTAAAAACTTGGAAAAATTATCCTTAAGGAATGTTCTAGAGATACCCAAAGTCATATCGATGCCTTTATGTTCCTCTTTCAAAAATTCATCCCAATTCTGTAGTTTGAATTTCTTTACCTTGAACCATGACTCCCCTAATCTTGGGAGCTCAGTAGCTTATGCAATTGTGTCAGGAAATACAACAAAATTTAAAATGCCCACCTTTGACCACATGTCTGTAAAATTGACAGCAAAATCATTTGAAACTTGTGCATGGTATCCCTGCATTTTTTGACAAAATCGAAGGCAACCACACTAGAAAATTCTTTTGAGAAGGTGGGGTCTTCCTCAAGCAGCCTTGTGTCCATGGGATCATACCTAACAACAACTCCACCTTTATACTTCTTCTTTTGTGATGCCATTGCTTCAAAATGTGATGGTCAGCTCGTTCCTTGAGACCTGCAAAATTTTTTGAGACAACACATAGTTCTTTTGACACTAGTAGGACCTAGCCTAATAAAGCTTCTATACAAACCCTAGACGTTGAGACTGATAGTAAAACAATCAAACAACTTACAATGATGAGAATACAACATATTTTAAATAAGAAATTGAAATGAACAGGTGGAAAGGGAGTATGATGACCGAGAAGATGCATGTGTTTACAAATTATGGAAAATAACAATATGGATAAATGATGAGCCAATATCCTCTGACAAACCTTTGATTCGACCTTTAATAACAATCCGCAACCTTTTCCCCACCGTTAAAAAAAAAATGACATCCGTAGCAAACTCTGTGTTTGGGAGGGTGAATTTGCTACAAAATTGCCTAGAACTTATGTAGCAAAACCTGACATGTTTAAATTGAATTTGCTATAGAAGTATGTAAAAGTATTAAATTCACCATAATGGCCACATCGACTTATGCACACCCAAATTTCATATTTTTCTTTGACAATGACACCTATTACATCAATGATCACTGATCCAGGTGGATATTGGTGGCCACCCACCTATTCCACTTGGGGTCCCACCATTGTCTCTTTCAGTTTTTTAGTTTTGGCACAACTTACTATTTTTAGCAGTTTTTCGGGTCCTGAACTTCCGAAGCCGTTTTGAGGCCCTAAACAATGTTTTTGGAAAACCACGAGTAACATGGGTCCATGGACTAATGTTGCTCACATCAAAAGTTGTAGTCCTTGGACAGATCTTTCTAATGAGGTATGGTTCGTGTCAAACGGAGATTGTATGCCAAAGTTATGTCCTCGAGAAGTTGAAGCACCAATTTACCCAAAGGTGGCCCATAGTTTTTGTGCTTCATTTCCTAGGGTTAGGGTTTTGAATGTTTAGTGTTTTCCATTGTTTCTAAATAATAAATAGGCCCTCAAGCCTCATTGTAACTCAGTTCAATGCCCTGTAGCCGCCACATCTCTTCTCAGAGATAAGCTACCAGCTCCCTAACTAGTTTATTTCCATTCTGTCTGTAAGAAGATTTCAGTTCTTTGATACTAATGAAATGAAGTGTAATTCCCGCTGCATCTTTGTATTTATGGTTACATGTGTATTTTTTTTCATTCCTGCATAAATTTGAATCAGTGGTATCAGAGCGGTCTGTTTTTTGTCGATCGTTCTTTGTATGTCCCCAACGAGGTCGGGGTATAAGGAATTAGGGCTCGATCTGGTTGAACCTTTTCAAGATCAGCCTCAAAAACCCTAATGACCACCCATGGGGGATGAAAATAAAGATGAGGGAGCAAGAGATCCTATCAAAATATATCTCAAGGAGGCCCTCGAAAAACAAAGGAATGTGATGATGGATAACTTTGCCCAGATCCTTCAACGACTGCCCACTGGCGACGCATCTGCATCCAACAGGCACTCTCGAGGTGTGACTCCCTTTAAGGTACAAGTAAAATTTGACATTCCCATATTTGAGGGTCAGATAGATGCAGATGTCATAGATAGATGGTTGAATCTATTAGAAGGATATTTCTCAGTTCATGACTTTTCCGACCGGGAGAAGATTAAATTTTCACTCCTCAAAGCTACTCGCCATGTCAAGGATTGGTGGGAAACCTACTGTGAGAAAAAGGAAGAGACATAACCCTCTCTGTTCTCAGCTGTACATACTTGAAATTATTTTTGAGACACCATCAAGGAACAATACTATCCCATGGGGAGCTATGAGGACAAGTACATATAATGGACCATGTTGCGGAAACAAAGGGATCAAGATGTGCATGAGCTAATGAATTTGTTCCATACCCTGCGCACAAAGTTGGGTATCAAAGATTCGAAGAAACATTTGGTGCTAAAGTATCACATTTGTGTGCACAGATACATTCAGGAGGAAATGGAGTTCCTCGACATCTAACCGATTGATACATCATACTAGTATGCTGCCAAGATTGAGCAGAAATTCAAATAGAAGAAGCGAGACTTTGAATCTATGAATCAAAAGCAAGCGAAAGGTGCCCCCAAACTACATAACAAAGGAAAAATCCAAGGCATGATGGCCCAAGACAACTTGCCAAAGCCACAAGCAAAGAACAACACCATGAAGCCAAAGAAGGACACGGGAAAGTGGTGTGAGTTCCATAAGAGCTCCATTCACAACACAAGTGAGTGTCAGGCCAAGCAGTTGCTAGTGGCCAAAATGAGGGCTTCTGAATCAGATGCATGCTCTGACTCTGAATCAAAACCCAACAAGGGGAATGACAAAGGGAAGCATATTATTGATGTGGAGCCCAACACCACCATTTCCACTACGAAGATCCAGAAGGAGGAACTGGAAGATCCAAATGAGGCAGAGCGTCTCTTCCACTCCCAGATGTGGGTAAAGGGTTCCCCCCTACAGTTCATTGTCGGCAATGGGAGCCAAAAGAACCTCATTTTAGCAGATGTCATGAAGTGGTTGGGATTGCCAACCACAACTCACCCACATAAATACACAATCAGGTGGCTTCACCAAGGACGGGATCTTCGCGTCAGCCAGCAGTGCTACCTTCCCTATAGCATCAAGCCCTTCACAGATGAGGTATTGTGTGACATTGCTCCTATTGATGTTTCTGATGTATTTTTAGGCCAACCATACTTGTGGAAGTGACATGCTGTGTATGAGTCCCGACCTCGCGCTGTTGTTATTACTTTGGGAAATAAGTTGTACAGGATACCAAAGGTACCACTGCCTCCCACTATCTCTTTGATTACTGCAAAACAATGCAGTAAGCTCATTTCCCAAACCAGGAAATTTTATTTCCTGATGATCCGCCCCCAGGGCAAGAAGAAGACCATGGGCATGACCTCCAAACATGGCTCCTCTGCACAACAACAATAAATGGACAAGGTTGTGGAGGAGTATGGGGACATCTTCACCTCACCCACAGGGGTGCCTTTGCACTGTCAGGTCAAGCACCCCATTGACTTGACCCTAGGTGTGTCACTACCCAATGGACCGATCTATAGGTGCTCTGTTCTGGAGAACGATGAAATCAAGTGGCAGATTCAGGAGCTGGTGTAGAAAGGTCACATTTGGCCAAGTTCATCTCCCTGTGGGAGCCTGATTATGTTAGTACAAAAGAAGGATGGGACTTGGAGACTCTGTATTGACTATCGGGCACTGAAAAATATCACTTTCTAGAATAGGTACCCGATCCCATGGATTGATGACCTTCTGGAACAACTCAAAGGGCAAAAATATTTCAATAAGATTGACTTGAAGTCTGGATATCACCAGGTACCAATCGAACCCTCCGATGTGTGGAAGACTGCCTTCAAAGCCAAGGAGGGCCTTTTCGAATGACTCGTCATGCCTTTCGGGTTGAATAATGCTCCCACAACCTTCATGAGGTTGATGGATGACATCTTGCATCCATTCACCAAATCATTTGTAGTGGTATACTTGGATGACATTCTGATCTTCAGCCAAACTTGGGAAGAGTAGCTCCATCACATTCGAGAAGTCCTCGAAACACTACGGCAACACAAGTTGTGTGCCAATTTGGAGAAGTGCACTTTTGGCATGACCCAGGTTCAATATCTAGGGTACATTATTAATGAAAGGGGGGTGCATGTGGATCCAGCCAAGATCCAATTCATTCGGGATTGGCCAGCCCCAACCACTCTAACAGAGCTTCGCAGCTTTCTGGGTCTTGCTAATTTCTACCGCAGGTTCGTGTTGGGATTCTCTCATATCACTTGGCCCTTGAGTCAAGTTGCCAAGGGAGGAGCAAAATAAAAATTATTTTGGTCGGAATATCAACAGAAGGCGTTCGTAGAATTGAAACATTGCCTCTGTTCTACCCCAGTGCTCACATTACCAGACTTGCAACAACCATTTGAGATCGATACACATCCCTCTGACTATGATATTGGGGCAGTTCTTACTCAACAGGGGCATACAGTGACATATCACAGTGAGACATTGTCCAACAAAGTTCGCAAGTATCCCACTTATGACAAAGAAATGTATTCCATTGTGTAGGCTTGTCGAAAATGGAAGCATTAAATTTTGGGGAAGGAAACAATCATCCACATAGACCACCGACCCTTGCAGTTCATACAGACACAAGGGAAGTTGTAGAACGATCGCCATCAGAAGTGGTCCACATATCTGCAGCAATTTCATTTGAAGATCAAGTACAAGAAGGGTAGCACCAATAATATTGCAGACTGCCTCAGCCGACCACCAATCGTGGCCATAACCATTGTTCTCAACTCTTATGGGCATGAGACTTTTGATTGGCCGCTTCTCTACAAGAGAGATCCAGAATTCAGCTACACATACAAGGCACTCTTGGGGGGTACACAAGTTCCAAATTTTCACCTCCAAGATGCATTGTTATGTCACCTGGGACACCTTTGTGTTCCTTCAAGTGAGCGTGCCAAGATGATATGGGAAGCACACTAAAGTCGATTCGTTGGGCATTTTCGGGTTGAGAAAATAGTGGTAGTACTGTAGAAGTATTTCTATTGGCCAAACCTTCGATAGGATGTCGGGAAGTACATCAGATCCTGCACTGCTTGCGCCATTGCCAAGCTGATCATTAAGAAGCAATGCCTCTATACTCCGCTACCTATGCGTAGTTGACCTTGGGAATCCATCTCCATGGATTATATGTCGGGCCTTACTTATACTAAGCATGGAAATGACTGTGTTTTCATGGTCTTCGATAGATTCTCGAAGATGGAAATTATGGCGGCGTGCAAGAAGAATATCATAGCAGAAGCCACTGCTAAACTCTTCTTTGAACGAGTGTGGGTGCACTTTGGGAACCCACAGTCTATCATATCAGATTACGATAGTAGGTTCCTCAACATATTTTTGTCTAGCCTCTGGTCAATGTTGGACACCAAGCTCACCAAGTCCATAACTTTCCATCCCCAAACTGATGGCCAGACAGAGGTCGTCAACAGGATGATTGTACACATTCTGCGCATGTACAATTTAAAGCATTCACGCACATGGGATGAGAGCCTCCCCTATGTACAACATAGTTATAATCAGGCTCTCCACAGCTCAACTGACCATAGCCCCTTTCAGGTGGGCTTGGGATTCTGGTCACTATGTCCCATTGACGTAGCCATGCCATTTGCAGCTACTCAGGATGATTCGGCTCATGTCCAGTCTGAAGCTAACAAAGCAAAAAAATTCATCGAGCACATTCAGCACATCCACCAACAGGTTCATGACATATTGGACAGAGCCAATGCTAAGTACAAGCAATTACATGATCAACATTGGGTGCCACAAAAATTCCAGGTGGGCGACAAAGTGTGGCTACATTTGCAGAAGGAGCACCTCACTGGACCCCACTGAAAGCTTTTCCCGCTCCGCTATGGGCCATACACCATCACCAAGGTGGTATGGAATAATTCATTCAAGCTCAATATTCCACCATTCCTTGGTTTGCACCCAGTATTCAATGTAGACCGCCTTCGTCCCTACTTCCCACCTCTACTGGACACCTCTAATGTTGCAAAAGAACTCACACCAAAAGAGTTAAACCCAGACTGCATGGAACAGGCCACCATATATTGCATCATGGACATGAAAATCAAGAACAATCACCAACAAAAGATCCAAATATATCAGGTTTTCAAAGCTGGCCAACTCCTGCACCAAGGCAAGTGGTTCACCAGGGACCAAGTTCAGCGGAAGTTTCCTCATCTCATGGAGGAACTCAATGCAATGGGGACCATTGCTTCCTAAGGGGGGAAGTAATGATACAGGTGGATATTTGTGGCCACCCACCTATTCCACTTGGGGCCCCACCATTTTCTCTTTTAGTTTTTCACTTTCGGCACAACTTACTATTTTTAGCAGTTTTTCGAGTCCTGAACTTCCTGAGCCATTTTGAGGCCCTAAATGACGTTTTTTGGGAAAACTAGGAGTAACATGTGTCCATGGACCGATATTTCTCACATCAAAAGTTGTATTCCTCAGACAGATATTTATAACGAGGTATGGTTCGCGTCAAACGGATATCGTATGCCAAAGTTACGTCCCCGGGAAGTTGAAACACCAATTTACCCAAACGGGGCCCATAGTTTTGGTGCTTCATCTCCTAGGGTTAGGGTTTTGGATGTTTAGGGTTTTCCATTGTTTCTAAATAATAAATAGGCCCTTGAGCCTCATTTAACTCAGTTCCGAGGCCTGTAGCTACCACATCTCTTCTCAGAGGATAATCTATTAGCGCCCTAGCTAGTTTATTTCCATTATGTCTGTAAGCAATTTTTAGTTCTTTGATACTAATGAAATGAAGTGTAATTTCCACTGCACCTTTGTATTTATGGTTACATGTGTATTTTGATGCATTCCTGCATAAATCTGGATCAATGACCTTTCAAACTCGCCAAAAGACCCTCATACATGCAATTTTTTTGAAATTCTCAAATTTAAAAAATCTTATCCAACCCTAAGTGACTTACTCAAATTCACTCAATACAAACCTAATGGTTATCATGGATAACAGTGGCTCCAATGGGGATGTTACGCCCCTATGGTGTAGCAAATAACAAGAAGCTCCAGTGCCTTACTGAAAACTGAAAATTATAACTTTGATGAAGTATTCTCCAAGTCTTTATGGCATTCTCCTCAGGCTCAAACTTGATGAAAATATCACCTTCACTTGCAAACATGATAAAGGAAAATGGATTATATACAATGGTGTATCTTTCAACATACCAAGTTAAGAAGAATAGTGTTTCAGAAACCTGCCATTGAGAGGTCCTCCTTGACACAACTGTCCATCCATCTCTTGAAGTAAGAAAGTGTTGTTTCCATGATATGTTGCAATCTTATAGGGTCCCTTCCAAATATTTTCAAATTTTCCATGCTTCCCTTTGTCTTCTATCTTGGCCTCCCACTTCAACACCAAATCTTGATTATTGAAACTTTCCTGCTTTGTCTTTCTGTCGAATGTATTTTTGACTCTGTTTTGTGACTGTTGATGATTATTGTACACTTCTTCTCTCTTCTCCTACAAAGAAATGAAATGATTAATCCTTATTTGGACTGCATTTGGTTCTTCCTCCAATCCCTGTAATAATTTAATCATAGGAACTCCAAGAGAAATAGGAAAAAAAAGTTCAGTTCCATAAACCAGTTCATAAGGGGATATTCCTATAGATATTTTGGTACAAATTCTGTGAGCCCTTAAGGAAAATTTTAGCTTCAAGTTCCATGACCTTTTGTTTTCCTGCAAAATTTTCTTGATAATTCATACAATGCTCTTATTTGATGACTCATCCAAGCCATTACCTTGAGGATAATAGGATGTGGATTGACCCAGGGTGATATTGTATTGATTGCAGAAACTTATCATCTTTTTAGACTTGAAATCTTGAGCATTTTTAGTGATAATCTTCATGGGACAGCCAAATATTGATAAAATATCATTTTCTAGAAAATGTATAATGACTGAGTCAGTAGCTTTCCTTGTAGGGACTGCTTCAATCCACTTTGTAGAATAATCAGTGGTTTTTAAGATCCACCGATGTTAGCTTGAAGATGCAGGATGTATCTCGCCAATAAAATCCAATCCCCATTACTAGAAAGTGGCTTCTACAAATGTAGGTTTCAAAGGTAATGGGAGCAACTTCTTTTTTCCATAAAATTTTTGGCACTCATGGCAGGCATCAATATTTTTGTAGACATCTTTGAACATTGAAGGCCAATAAAAGCCTGCTCGAAGTATCTTGTTCATTGTTTCCTTCTAATAATGATGACCTCCATAGTCTCCCTTATGAAATTCATCAATTACCTTCTCAGTTTCATCTTCTAGTAAACAATTTAGGAGTATCCCACCGATATCTTTCTAATACAAATTATTATTCAAGATGGAGTACCTTAGATATTTTAGCTTCACAAATATGGATTTGGACTTTGTTAATTCAGGAGGAGCCCTGTGATATTGTAAAACAAAAATTACATCCCTATACCAATCAGAAATAGTGAATTTATCTTCTACAAGGATCAATTATTATTCTTCAACCACATCTGAAATTTTTTCTATAAAATTCATATCTAGGAAATCAAAATTTGATTAAGCCATCAAATTTGCTAGCCCTTTTCCTTTCACCAATTTTGTAGGTCTAATATCTAAATCATATTCCAAAAAATTTGCAATCCACTTACTTCTCTTGCCATCCGGATCAGCTTGGGTCAATATGTCTTTTACCACAGCATTAGGAACAAAAGGCACAATGTGAGAATGAACAACTAAAATATGAAATCCTTGAGTGCCTTTACTAGAGAATATGCTTGCTTCTCCATAATGTTGTACTTTAGTTCATAATTTCCGAGTGTCCTACTGAAAAAAAAAGGCTACCTTGTTGCTTCGTCAGCAATTAAACTCCTGCAATTGTATTCTCAGAAGCAAAAGTAAAAAGAAAAAATTCCTTTGAAAAATCAGGATTTATGAGAACTGGAGCTTGAGTAAGAGTTTTCTTTATCTCTTCAAAATAATGTTTTGCCTCTACTTTCCATTTAATATCAGAATATTTCTAAGCATCTTGGTGATATGATTAACAATTTCTGCAAAATTAGGGATAAAAATTCTAACAAAATTCACCTTGCTTAAAAAGGATCAGATTTCCTTTCTATTTTTAGGATAATATATCTTCTGAATAGAAACAACCCTACTTGGATCAATATTAATTCCCTTTCCTAATATTATATGGCCCAATAGCTTTTCGGTTGTCAAAGCAAAAAGAATTTTGGTGGGATTTAGAGAAATACCAAATTTTATGCATTTTTGTAGAATCTTATAGTGCTTGAGATTCTCTTCTTCCTTCTTTGAGAACACAGTGATTTCATCCAAATAAAAAACCATGGATTTTTCCTTTTCTTCAGCAAATGCAATGTCCATTTCCCTCTAAAAAGTTTCTCTTGCATTCATGAGTCCAAAGGGCATCTTAGCATACATAAATGTTCCCCATGGTGTAGTGAAGGTTGTCTTCTCTTGGTCATCTGGATGTACTAATATCTGGTTATAGCCTGAGAAGCCATCTAACATCGACATCCTTTGAGATCCAACAATGTTTTGTAGTATATGGTCCATCTTGGGAAGATGATAGTTATCCTTAAGAGATGCCTTGTTCAAATTTCTAAAATCAATGCATATCCTAATCTTCCCACTTTTCTTCCTCACAGGTACCAAGTTAGCCAGCCAATTGGAAAATCTCAATGGAACAACAATTTTTTCTTCAAACAACTTCTTAATTTCCTTTTCAATCAATGGCATAAGCAATGGATTGATCCTCAGCTTTTGTTTGAAAGGATTTTCATTTTCTTTGATGGGTATTGTATGTTGAATGATGCTAGGATCATATCTCTTAAAATCTGCATAAATCCATGAAAAAAAATCAATATACCTCTTCATCAAATAAACATACCTTTGCTTTACTTATGATTAAAGGAACTTAGACAACTTGACCAACTTGGGATTTTATGTAGTACCAAGGTTACAACTTTCAACTTCCTCATCATCAGATTTCATCTTAGGACTCTTAGACACATATATTTGATCAAACAACTTTTCAAGATGGATTAAACCTTTAGGAATACAATTATTTTTCAGTTGTATGACCTATGAATTAGCTCAGTTTCAGCGAACATGTTTTGTTGGTCAACTTGAATGCTTTCAAACTCCTTTAATTCCAGAAAATTTCTAACTCGTTCATCGCTGTCAAACACTTTCCAATTTGTTATGTTATGAAGAATGGATGGCCTATGTCTAACTTCAAATTCATACCTCTTTCTAGGATGAATAGGAATGGTAAATAAACTAGCTGAAACAACCAAGGAATCTGCCACAGAATTCTAATCTCTAGACTTGATGGTGAAATTATGTTCTTCAAAATTTTCAAGCATTTCAAGGATCATATTTCTATATGCCCTCATTCTAACATATTTATTTTGATAAGTTCATTTTAATTTCTTGATAAACAATTCAGAATCGCCACAAAATGAAATCATCTTGGCACCTAAACTTTTCAAAACTTCTAGACCAGCCTCATATTTAGCCATGTTATTTGTACACTCAAAATTCAATTTGTAGGAGAAAAAATTATTCTCATCCATTGGGATGATAATCCACATACTTGCAACGGCTCCCTCTCTTCCAGCAACACCATCAAAATCCATGGGCCATCATCCCTCTCTATCCACCTCTTCAACTTGTTGATTTTATATTTGCTGATTTTTTCTAATTGCTGATTTTTGCTTCATTAGTGATCTCATTGAAAAGGATGGAAGCTCCCAACTCAGTTTCCACAGCATAGACTAGAAATTTTTAAGGTTTGTCTTTGCTACTAATCATATATGCCATCCTATACTCTATATAAAACCTCCTTTTCTCACCAAAGACTGGGATAGTGGCGTAAGTCATGTCCATTTGCATGGTTCCTTTGATTTTGGCAGCCCCATATCTAGATAATAGCATGCAAAATTTGGAGGGATATTAGCCACCAATATGTCCATTAATATTGTCTTAGCAGGTACTTGAGTCAAGCCAACAACCACATCCTTGATAAGTTCAATACATTGAACTCTTTTGGAATCAAAGGAAAAAAAATATTTATATGGTCTAGTTATGTCTAAACCCATTCTCTCCATGATGACCTTAGGCATTAAGTTATGAGCTTTCCCTGAATATAGCATAACATTATGTAAATTCATTTCATGAATGTTTAGGCTCACACAAAAAGGTGGAACTTCTTCATTTTTCTCATCTTCAATTATTGGCCCTGAGAAAATAGTAGGGATATTCTTGCAAATTCAGAATATCAGAGGGTCCAGGCTAAGTATTAAGAATTTTGACAATTTGGCTTATATATTCAGTGACTTTTATGATCTCACCAAAAGGGACAACATTTTTTATCTTTGAAATTTCATTTTCTAAATTGAAAGCAGGTTATGTTTTTTCAATTTATTTACCAGGAGGGGTATCTTTATCCTGCTCAACGTCCTTTGGACCATCTTTCTTAGGTTGATTTTTATTAACTAATATAGGAAAATTTCTATTCCTAAGGTTTTAATGTTTTTGGATTTCAAAAATTGCATGTTGATAGCCTTTCAAATAATCAGATTGTTTTTCAGTTTCATGATTTCCTATTTCATGGATAGATTCATCATGTTACTCTTTTGTTAAAAACATCCCTGCTTCATCTTCATCCAAATAGTGAATGATATCCTCTTGAATATTTGGCAGTGTTTCTTCTTCATCCACTAATTTTTTCTAAAAAGGAGGTCTAACTTGTTGATCGGGCTAATTTCTATTATCTCTTGGTCTCTGCTAATTTTTAGGTCTTCTATAATGAGGATTTCTAATTTGTGTTTCTTGTTGTGCAACGGGAGGAGGATTTTTTCCAACAGAAATCCTATCCATAAGCCTCTCCATATTTCTCATCATGGTATAAAATTTCACATCAGAGGATGTAGAGGGTTCTTCTTCTTCTTTCGATCTTCCTTTTCCAATCTTAGACCTCTTTCCTGCGGCCATATTAACCTCAAATTTCATAGAATAATTTTTCATATAAGCCAAAGTGACAGACTCTCTCTCCCTCAGTATAATGGAAAAATTATAATCAAAGGCTTCAGTGTAATTTTATTGGGTAGCTCCTGGAGGAGGTTTAATATGAGCAGGAATAGAACTGTAAACTTTGTTGAATCTCTTGGAAAAATGTTGAACTGAATCACTACTATCTTTCTTCAAGTTATTATATTCATTCAAGGCTTGAACATTATTTACTTTACTTCCCCATTTTCTCAAGAAACAATCCTCCAATTGATCCCAATTTTGCATACTTCCTACAGTTAAGGCTTTAAACCATTTTCTCACTTCACCAATAAAAATTTTCACAAACAGCCTCATTTTTACATCTTCATCATCTATTTCTTCTAAGTCTATAAAGTCATTGAATTTGTCAACATAATTCTCTACAGTGATTCCCTATTCGCCTCCAAAAGTCTTTATCCTAGTGGAGTATCCTTGTGATAGATCATGGAGTAAGGCAGACAAAACAAGAGGGGCATACCTAGCAAGTCCCGCAGGAGGAGGAGGAGGAGGAACTCTAGATATACTAGCAGTGATAGTGCTAGTTGAAAATGCAGTAGAGGGGTTAGTTTTTAGACTAGGAAAAGCAATAGTGAAAGAGGATGTGATGTTAGAAAAATGACTGGCAGGAATTTGCTGCTTAGTCTACAAAAAATATCCACTCAGGTAAAGGGACACCAACCCTCCTTCTCAACTAGAAGTCAAAAGGATCAAGTTCTTTCAGTTTTTCAAATTACTCTTTCTCTAATCATAATTCTAGTGTGATAGTTTCCAAAAACCCCTCTTTATCTTCTTTTGACATGAGAGATGTAGTATCAATTCCCAACCTTTGTAAATTTGATACAATTTCAGTCAATTAATTCTTTGATTTAGATCAAAAAATAATTTCTTCTATATTTTCATCAAACTCTATGTCTTCAAAACTTCGAACAACCTTAGAAGGTAAATATGAAACTCTCGTAAGATACAGATTACCTGATTTTAATGAGCTACCAATACCTCTGAGAATTTTTTTTGGATCATCAACTATCTCTGGTGCATCAGGGTCTGGATTACTCCTCGTTTGAATCTTCTTGAAGCCACCTTTAAGCTGAGGATCTCAAAGGAGTCGCCAAGGTATAAGTACAACCTCGAATATTTATGATCTCTTGCTACCTTCAAGAGCTCAGTTACTTTGATTGGAAATATTTTCCCAAGATAACACAACTTCGAATTCCCAAAAGACGCATCAAAATGTTATCACTAAGCTGGAACCAGTTGGGCTATTCAACTGTCAACCTAGCACAACTATTTCAAGCCACTTTGGATTAGAAGTTAGCCCTTCCAATCAGAGAGGGCTCTTTGAAAGGAAAAATGAGGTGCTCAAGATAAAAAAAATTATTGTAGATGGCTAAATATTTTTGTGTTTTAAGTGATATTGCAGGTGGAAGGGTGTATGAAGGCTACCATTGGGCATGGTTTCAGCTAAGGGACTTCAATTTCTAGCAAATGCATCCATGGAAACTGAGGCAAATGGGCTTAAAAGATAACTTTTACAACAAAACATAGTACATGAAGGAAATTGGAGCATAAAAATTATGAGTTCTAAGTAATCATAATACTATGATGTTGATAACAATATACAAAATAGAAATACACAAACACATAAGCTCCAAAATAATCTCAGGTTTTGAAAGAAAATTGCTGCAAATTGTATATTAGCTTGGTAGAGGAAAATTACATAATAGCCTTCTCATTACATTCTTCAACCCTTTAAAACTAAAAAAATCCCTCATTTATAGAGTGAGGTCTCTTTTACAATGGTCTGCCACCTGGGATAGACTTTGATACTAACCTAGAGACCTAATTTAAATAGGATTACATCATATTGAGAATAAATAGGGATATTTTTTGTTTTGATAGAGTTTTTAATAAAAAATGATTCTATGACTATTAATAACTCCAAAAAAACATCTAACAACCTATATTCGTCATCTCTATCGAACCAAACTGACATGTTGAGGTGTTGGCCAACTAATACACTAGAGTTAAGACCTTGTGAACCTGAGTTGAGATGGTGAGTTGTATTGATGATGTGGCATCATCAGTTGACTAGATGAGTTGTTAGCCACATGGTAGTTGATTGTTGAATTGTCCTCTTGAAAAATTGGCATAATAATATGCATGCTTTTATTCTGTAATTCATCCACTTTTTCACTGCATTGATTGCTCAAAACATCGAAAACACCTAACACTGGAAGAAAAACATAGTACATGAACTTTCGTAGCAAACTTCAAAATCCACCTTTTGCATAATATTTAAGATTTCTGACTGTTGTAGGATCTTCCTTAAGGATATGAGGTAAAAACATGCCTTAAGCCATCCTTTTTCTATAATTTTTGCTAATTTTTACCCTCAAGGAAAGCTACAACAACTTTAATAGAAAATTCCTCTCTTTAAGCCTGGGACTTTCTACAAAAGTACCTAGTTTATTGAAGTTTTGCACCTTCTTCCTTTTATCAACTCCAAAAAACTTGTATCAGCCTATGCATGGCTGTGTTAATAATATAAGCCATAATATAGCCCAAAAATGTGTAACCTTACCCTGTTTATGGAGAAGCATCATAAAAACAGTAAATAATTTCAAGCCACTCTTTAGAAGTTCATCTTGTATCATCTGCATTTGTACTTATAGGTCTCTGGCCTGACCTTGTATCTTCCTCCTTTCTTCTTGTAGCCACATAGTTCTCCTGCAAATATGCTTCATCATCTTGTATAGAGGCAGTGTCCTCTTTATCATCTTCCCTGACTTAACTTCCATTTCATTGTAAAAATCTAGTTGCTTGCTCATTTCTTTTTTGAAATATTCCATCTCCAACTTTGTTTCTAGAACCTTTGTCCTAGCTTCCCTTACTTGTTCTTGTATAAGCTCCATCTCAGTCTTCTCTTAGAATTTATCTTTACCTTTCCTTCTTTTGATTGAATCCACTTTTTATAAATTTAATTATGATATCTCCTCCAATGGAAGTTTCTCCTTTTCTGGTTTCTCAGGCATCATTTCAGGCACCTTTCCCTTGGAATGTTTTGACCTAGTGAATGGCTTTCTAGGTTTAAAGATAAAACCTGAGTCTTCTTGTGAAAAGTCCAATTTCTTAGCCCTTTTTTTTTTCTTTTTGGTATTTTCCTTATTGATTTCAACATGCTTTACAATAGTACTCTTTTCAATTTCAATTTCCTCTAGGATGTCTGCTAACTTACCTCTTCCCTATGCTTGGCTTCGAGTGAGCCTCCTAAGGGTCCTTGTATATTTTTTTATTTTACTGTTGGTAGAAGTCTTCTTTGGCACCACAATCTTTTGCACTTGTTCAACTTCCAATTCCATAAGTTATACCTCCGGGTGCATAGGCTCTACCTCAGGCTACATCTCTGCCTCATTCTCAACCAATGGTTCTATTTTAGATTTGTTTCCTTTCCTTGGTGTTTTGAACTTAGATATTTTTTCATAGGAGTAAGGACATAAACCTCATAGCCAATCAAAAAAAAGAATGTATACCAATCTCTTTTAAGTTTGTTTAATTCTTCAAGTAACAACAATTTGATAAGAGAATGATGAAAGATGGAGGTGTCATTGGTTTCAGGTTATGCCTAAACTTGGTCTTCCATTTTGTAATATCCCAAAATGGAAAAGAGATGAATATAGAAGAAAATAATGGAAATAGAAATGAATAATTCAATGCACCATTACATGAGACAAATGTACAACCATGTTATTAAACATATCAACCATAATGGGCATCAAAGCTTGAGGATCAAGTCACTCAAGCAATACAAAACAAGCCTCCAATAAGAAAATATGCTAATACATGAAATACACTGCTATAAAAATGCCATGAGCCATGACAGCGTAGTTTAAGGGGATAAACTGCTACAGGAAAGATAAAAAATATGGATTTTTTTTTATATAGCTCAAATAATGCCGGGAGTGAAGGTCTAGGCTCCCAAACACTTTTCCTAGACAACCCAAGAAGGGTTTCCAGAAATTCCCACAAATGCAAAATGTTGGAATGTAGCCCTAGGGCTGAATTGTAGCTGCAACTGAATAACTGGATGGAGGTGGATGAAACTGATATCTAAATGTATATATCTCCTCCAATAGATCCTTCCACTGAAATTTTGATCCCTTCATTGAAAATCAAACTCCCCAAAAGAGGCACTAAAACCTCCACTGCAAATACTCAATAAAATAACGCAGTCCTTGAGGTAAACTGTGTTGTAGGAGGTGGAAATAGGTTGGTCTGGTGCCAAAATATGAAATACAGCTCCTTGACCTTCCTTGTTGGCCTCCCATTGGAAGGAATGCTTCCTCCACTAAAAAATAGCTTGGAAATTGGTCCTATCAATCCTCCACTACAACACTCTGCAACACAACAAAACTCTAAACAAAAACTATGTTGTAGCTGAAGACTAAAGCTTGGCATGATGCCTAGATGTGGACTATAGAGCTAAAATCCTGAGTAGGCACTCGAAATTCCCCGAGGATGAGTGTGGGATTTCTGCTTGATAACACCCTTGTACTAAACAGTACAACTGACCCTGCTAAATAGCAAAAGCATGCATAGAAATGTCACCTCACAAATCCAAATCTAAAAATATCAAAATCAATAATCATATAACATGCCTTCTATGGATTCATTTCCCTTACTTATATGCATCGTGATCCTTCTCACCTTGGGTCCCACTCATTAAAATGACTACTCTCATGGATCTTATCTCCCATTAACACTGCGTTGTCTCCCATTAATGATCCACTCTCTCCATACCAACGTTGTTTATTTGGTCAACATTGACCTTGTCCACATGCTTTAACTCCTGTTCACACATGGAGGTGCTTTATCTAGCTATCAAGATGATCCCTTTTCACATTAAGAGGTATTTTATTCCTACTAAAGATATTTATGGGTCTCCCTACCCACTTATTCCTCTATCTAAATGACCAAAGCAAAAATTAATATTCCAATTACCTGCATGCTAATTTAGGAATATTACAGTCCTCCCCTCCCAAATGTTGCTTTCCTCAAGCAACTGCAAGGATAGAACTGAAGAGCCTACTCTCCTCCTCCTATAGCATTCTCATATGATAAGTATCTCCAATGAACAAGATTCTCTCTCAACAATATGTCCCCTGGTTGCTCCTCCCAAGTGTACAAGTTAGCCTTTGGTTTCAAATCCAAATGGCTATCATCATGAAGTAGTGTGATATCCATGGAGGAAACCATATGTTGTCTAGAGGCCTTCTTGAGGCATGGAATCTGAAAAATGTTGCGAACCTTCATTCCCATGTGAAGCTCCAAACCCCAAGCTATCATCCACACAGTGAGTCACCCTCCAAAATGGTAACTCATGGAAAAAATATTCCACCTTTGGCTCATCTAATGTAGGTGGGCTACATAACTGAACATGATAGATAAAATTTTCCATCCCACATTGTCTCTCTCTCCACTTATGATAAGTGTAGAGCTTCTACTAATATAGGGATGCAATAATGTTGCCTTCAAGAGGAAAAACGAACATTGGATCTTCAAAGACCCCCTCTTTAGTTTTTTCCCAAACCATTCCATATAAAATCAATAGAACATCATCACAATATAGGATCCAAATGAGAAAGATACTGAAGGTTATGTGTAGTTCTGAATGGTACCAACAATCTCCTAGGTGGTTACAACGCAATTTTGCTAACTGATGTCTCAGAATATAAAATGGCAAGTTGTCTCCCAACAATTTTCTAGTTGTGCATGTTATCTCATCTACTAGGAAATAATATATGGCATTGTGTATCAACAGAGCATATAAATAATAGCACAACACTTTCCCAAACCCATACAAGAAATGGATATCTCCATCATATATGTTGGTCTTAGAAAGATCATGTATCTCCAATAAAAACTTGCTCTCTTGTGGAGAAATGCACTATATATAGATGATAAGAGAATGCAAATACTTTGTTAGATGATCAATAAGTACAAAAGTACAACTCTTATCATGTACTAAGAGTAGGATGAAAATGAGGTCCATGGATGAGCCCTCCCATGAGAATCTCCCCATAGTGGTTGGGAATGTGAAGTGATGCACACTCCCCTTGGAACACTCCATCAATAGATACATACTCCCAAGTGATAGCATTGTTGGCCTTTGTGATAAGGCTCTTGTCATTTCATGACTTCCCTCTTTGACATGCTCAATGCCAAAGTCACATATCATAATGTTGCTACATGTGGGAGATTCCTTCCTATGTGGAAGTACCTCCTGATCCTCCAAAGCTAAAGAGTAGCCCCCTTGCACCATGATTGTGCCATCCTCTACTCCTGAATCATCATACAAATTGTGGGGGAAAATCAGCCCATACTCTCCCAAGAATATCCAAAGCAACGACAAATCTTGTTGCCTTCTCACACCATCATGATATAGATCATGGAGTAAAAACATGATGATTGATATGAAATATATCACATCATCCCAATACACCCAAACTCCTTGCTGCCACATGATGCAAGTGTCCTGCCATGTCCCAACCATTAACACACCCTTTGAAATAGGATATGTTGCATGATGGCCAAACTATTTCAAGAGTAGCCAGTGCAGCCATGCCTCATGTTTCCCTTTGTCATAGATCTACAAGTGGCTCACCAACCTCTGGCTCACCATCCACACCCAATCATCGAAATGTGGGTGTCTCCTACGATGCTCCAAATTGGTACCCCTCCAATGGAGAATACCATCCTCCCAAATTAGATTTCTATCTTTTCAATTCATGGTATGTTGAAGTGCAACCTACTGGAGATCTCCAGATGAAGACCACTCATCAATGACCAAGTTGAACCCATAAGGATCCAAATATGTTGTAGGAAAAAACACCTCATTGATCTATGAAGTAATCATCAAGAAGTTTCCATCATAATAATGGGAGATGTAATTCATCATAAGGTGTCTTCCATAAACCATTTGCATATCCACTAATACACAAGTGTAATGGTCATGTCAATGTCCCAATAATATTTGGCCCCCCAACTCATCATTGTTGCTCAATGACATCGCTGATGATCTCCATAATGGTGCATATGTTGTCTCATGATCATGCACAATGTTGAACACACAGTTCTGAATTGGATTGATTAAGATTATGCTCATCCTATCCTCCAAAACTCTACACTCCAACCCAAAGTGTTGTGTGCAGCTCCACAGTGAGTAACCAGGATGACTATATATCTCCTCCTTAAACCAGTCAAGGGTCCTCTACACAGTGATAATTTGATGCTCCAAATCAGCAATGTGCTTTGACCCTAGGTCATGCATTTTCCCTGATGGCATGTTCCCACCATCCTCCATATGATGTGCTGAAATAATAGGAAGTGGAAATATGTGCATACCTTGGTAAAGCTTGGGAAAAGTTTGTACTGCTACAAGGGTTCCTTCCTCAGGTATGATGGCTTCCCCAACTGCTGGTGATGATGGTTGCTCCTCTACTGATGCATCAATGTTGTTATAAGTCCCCTCCTCCTCATGCATCTCCTGAATAATGCATGGGACTCTAAATTTCAAGAGATCAAGACCACCTTGCAATGATGCATGTGCTACTTCTCCTGATGCAAGTACTCTTGCAGCAAGTGGTGGTGTAAGTTTCTCTTCCTCCGGAATAATAATATGGACATCTTCCCTTGGCTTCTCCGGTTTCTTCTTATCAAACTTCTTGATCAACCTTTGAGTAAAATCTGCATATGCAGTCACTCTTGCATGTCTCACATGGCTGAAATACCAAATTTTTTCTTCACCCTCAAGGTGCAGCACTACAATCTCAACAAATTCTCTTTCTACTACTGGATGTAGTAGGAAGAATGCATATAACTCCTTTCTCCAAGCCCTTGTTGTGCATGTGGATGGCCCCTTAAATGTAGAAAATAGGAATCTATTGTGCTTTATCATTCTATAGCTGCAAGGTCTCCTCTCTTCTTTGATCTAAATAAATTGTGGGAGATTTAGAATCTCCTTCAAAGCCCTTGATGAGATTTATATTATGCAAGATACTCACTTAGAATCTCATGATCTAATTTCCCTCCATCTCCATGCTTTCATATTATTCTTCAAAATAAAAGGGCATATTATATTTCTTTGGAGCTCTATGCAATACTGGTTCTTTCTTCTGTTGATAGGAAGAGCATGGACCTTCCTCATCTTGAAACTCTCTTGAGATCTCGTTGCATCTCTCCCCTCTCATCTCCTTGACCTCCTTGGAGAGGTTCTTCATAGATATGAAAAGATATGAGGCAAAGCTCAATCCTTCCATAATTTTAGATCTCTTTTATTTTTTGATTCTTCTTCTTATAGCATATTGGTTGAAACTCACAGGTTGAACCAAGATTTTTCTCTGATACCACTGAATTATCCCAAAATGGAAAAGACAGGAATATAGAACAAAATAATGGAAATAGAAGTGAATAAATCAATACAACATTACATGAGTCAAATGTACAGCCATATTATTAAACATATAAGCCATAATGGGCATAAAATCTTGAGGATCAAGTCACTCAAGCAATACAAAACAAGCCTCCAATAAGAATATATGCTACTACATGAAATACATTGTTATACAAATGCCATGAGCCATGAAAGAGAAGTTTTAGGGCATAAAATGCTACAGGAAAGATATAATGATATGTATTTGCTGTTATATATCTCAAATAATGCTGGGAGTGAAGATCTAGGCTCCCAAACACTTTTCCTAGACAACCCAGGAAGGATTTGCAGAAATGCCCACAAATGCAAAATGCCGAAATGCAGCCCTAGGGTTGAATTGCAGCTAAAACTGAATAAATCAATGGAGTTGGCTGAAACTGATATCTAAATGAATATATCTCCTCCAATAGATCCTTCCAATGAAAGGTTGATTCATTCACTGAAAATAAAACACCCCAAAAGAGCCACTGAAACCTCCACTGAAAATAATCAATAAAATAACGTAGTACTTGAGGGAAATTGTGCTGTAGGAGGTGGAAATAGGTTGGCCTAGTGAAAAAATATGAAATACATCTCCTGGGCCTTCCTTGCTATCCTCCCATTTGAAAGAATGTTTCCTTCACTAAGAACTAGCTTAGAAATTGGCCCTATCAATCCTCCACTGCGACACCCTGCAACACAACACAACTTGAATAGAAACTGCGTTGTAGCTGAAGATTGAAGCTTGGCCTCATGCCTAGATGTGGACTATACAACTCAATAATATCTCCTGAGTAGGCACTCGAAGTCCCCCGAGGATGAGAGTGGAATTCCCGCTTGGGAACACCCTTGTACTAAACAATACAACAGACCCTGCTAAACAACAAAAGCATGAATAGAAATCTCACCTGACAAATCCAGATCTAAAAATATCAAAATAAATAATAATATAACATGCCTTCTATGGTTGCCTTTCCATTCCTTATATGAATTATGAGCTTTCTCACCTTGGGTCCCACTCATTGAAACCACTACTCTCATGGAGAATATCTCCCATTGACACTGTGTTTTCTCCCATTAATGATCCACTCTCTCCATACCAGCGTTGTTGATTTGGTCAACATTGACCTTGTCCACATTCTTTAACCCCTGTTCACACATGGGGGTGCTTTATCCAGCTATCAAGATGATCCCTTTTCACATTAAGAGGGATTTTATTCCTACTAAAGAGATTTATGGTTCTCCCTACCCACTTATTCCTTTATTTAAATGAAAAAAGAAAAAATTAATATTCCAATTAGCTGCATGCTAATTTAGGAATATTACACATTTTTCTCAAACTCCTAAACAAATAAAAAGGGAGATCCAAGGTTTTCTTACCTATGAAGTGTAGCAGTAATTTGAAGTGGTCATGGAAAATTTTAGGGGCTAATATTCACAGGTGGGCCAATTTTCCATGCTTTTTCCAAAAAAAAATTCACTAATTTCCATTTAAAAAAAAATATTCGCCCAAATTTTACAATATAGAAATATTTTTCCCTAAAAATCGCCAAAAAATTATATATAATAATATACAATGATTATAAAACTAAATAATTTTACAAAAATAACATAAATTTTTTTACAATTTACATATAGGGGACTACTAAGATTTGCCAAGTTTTTAAACTTTAAGATAAACGTCCATCCTTAAAATTTTCCCTGGAAGTGGTATTGATAAATAATATGGAATATACCCGCACAGGTGAAATATTTCTGAATCCCCATTAAGAACCTGGAAAAATTCTCCTTAAGGAATGTTCTAGAGATCCCTGAAGTCATATCGATGCCTTTAGGTTCCTCTTTCAAAAATTTATCACAAGTCTATAGTTTGAATTTATTTACGTTGAACCATGAATCCCCTAATCTTGGGATCTCGGTAGATTATGTAATTTTTTCATGAGATACAACAAAATTCAAAATGCCCACCTTTGACCCTGTGCCTGTAAAATTGACAGCAAAATCCTTTGGAACTTTTGCATGGTATCCCTACAAGTTTTGAAAAAATTGAAGGAAGCCCACACTAGAAAATTATTTTGAGAAGGTGGGGTCTTCGTTGAGTAGCCTCATGTCCATAAGCTCGTACCTAACAAATAATCCACCTTTATATTACTTCTTTTGTGATGACATTGCTTCAAAATGTGATGGTTAGCTCCTTCCTTGACACCTGCAAAAATTTTTGAGATAGCACAAAGTGATTTTGACACTAGTAGGACCTAGCCTGAGATAATTTCTAGACGAACCCTAGACCTCCAGACTGGTACTAAAAAAATCTAACAACTTACAAGGATGAGGATAAATCGTATTTGAAATAGGAAATCGAAATGAAGAGATGGAAAGGGAATCTAATGACCGAGCATATGCATGTGTTTACAAATGATGGAAAATAACAATATGGAGCAATGATGAGCCAATATGCTCTGAAAAACCTTTGATTCGACCTTTAATGATAGTTTGCAGCCTTTTCCCCACTGTTAGCAAAAAAATGAAATTCTTAGTAAATTATGTGTTCGGGAGGGTGAATTTGCTACGGAAGTGCCTAGAACTTTCGTAGCAAAACCTGACCTGTTTAAATTGAATTTGCTAAGGAAGTATGTAAAAGTATTAAATTCACCATAATGACCCAATCAACTTATGCACACCCAATTTTCAGATTTTTCTTTGACAATGACACCTATTACATCAATGATGACCTTTCAAACTCACCAAAAGACCCTCATACATGCAATTTTTTTGAAAATATCAAATTAAAAATATCTTATCCAACCCTAAGTGACTTATTCAAATTCACTGAACACAAACCTAATGGTTATCATGGATAACACCACTCTCAATGTAACTGGGCCTTGTGGAGATATATTCTAATGGGTACTAGGGCCAACAACCTAAAAGAATTGGTGACGCCTTCCAACAGCCGAAGAGTCAGCCAAGGTAATGGAAATGACAATCTAGTGTTGCCCACACCGTCACCTATAGGGAAAGGATGCCATAAATTTTGGCCACTAAAGTACCTTCATGCCATGGGACCATTCAAGTATTTAGCTTCTTGGTAGTCAATTATCAGTAGCGAGCACTATATGGGTTTGGTAGCCCCAAATAGTATTGCACCCACTGGACCTAAGTCAAACCCCCTCTAAATCAGGTCTATGTAATTCTTGGGAAATATTTTCCGTAGAATGATTGAAGGACTTTAAGCTCCCTAAACAATCAACTTCTAGGTTTCAAAATGTAGCATTATCATGGTGCTTTATTGGATGCCTACCCCCAATGGTCTTAACCTAAATTATAACTTCTTTTATGGCACTTGTGGGGAGAATTTAGTGGGTTCAAGTTATGATTTTTTTAAAGAGTCTTAATTTTCTTTAGGGTGTGCAATTGTAAGAAAATGTAAGCTAAGAATAAAATCCCCGAAAAAATGGATGCATTTTAATACAAATCTTATTGATGCTTAGTGTGTGTTTTATGTGAAAAAAAAAAGTGTGATAATATGTGGATATGTGATGATCCTTTACTATATCCCTCTAATTACACTATTGGTTTTGATTGTTCCTTGAAAAAATTGAAATGATTTGCGGATAATGGGCCACTTACACTTCTCCTAATTAGACAATGTGGAACTAAAGGGAGATGGTAGTTTCAAAGTGCTTTGAGAAAGTGTTCATATGCAAGCCCAGGTTCACCAAGAGGTGCAAGGAAAACAACAATTACTTTCTTTCTTTACTAACATTTGACCCTAGTCCCAATCCTAAATGAAAATGAAAAAATAGCTTATTTAGTAACAATATTTGTGGATAATGGGCCACTTAGTGCCTTAATATTTAAACTATGTTCTGCATAAACTTCAGCAGAATAGTTTGAAAAATATGTGGTATTTGGCCACTTACTCTTCTCCCTAGTTAAGCTATGTGTGTTTTTGAAAATGTAAAAAATAAATAAAACACTAATTTCTCCACTAATTATGGTTAGTACAACAAATATTCAACCTAAAAAATAGAAAAATGCATAGTGGTGGTGAAGGAGATTCATCATGGGTTTCCAGTCACCTAAAATTGTGAAAAATACAAGGTCTTTTGATTTTCTAGAATACCGCACACATTTTTTAAACATAGGTGCGACACCGCGTATGTTTAAGAGAATGGAAAATCCTGAGAAAAAAAAAAAACTTTAGCCTCTTAGAACATGCACATAATTTCATGAATAATACACAGAGAGGTCATGAGTGCCTTGTAATTGTTTATGTAGAGAGAAGGTCTTGCAAAAAAAACCATTAAACCAAGGAAAAGAAACTAGTGGAGACACCAATCCCGTGGTAGTGTTTTTATCACACTAGTGTACCTAAATACACCTCTTTAGCAGTAGGTTTCTTCTTGAAAATATCACAGATAATATTATGGTTCTTGTAATGGAAATTTTTGCCACCTGAATTGGACCCCAGGCTGCAAAAGGCAAATCAGGGTAACAACTAAACCACGCCCAGCCTTGTAGCTAGCCCTACAAGGACAGGAGAGGGATCTCTCCGTAAAATAATATTCAATAAAGTGTAATAGAAACCTGATATTAGGCTAGGTAAAATGATGGGAAAAGGTTTAATAAAATGAATGAATGAATTTCAGGGATGTGTGGGATATAAAGGGACAGTTGAAACCGGGAATTAAATCAGGACACAGGGTATTTCATCGGGAAATATAGGCAGGAAAATTAGCAATTAAAATTTAATGAGGATGGGATGGAAAGACTGGTGAGGAGCTGAAAAGGGCACAATAAATGGATCATTTTCAAACAGAAGAAAAATACAGAGTATGAATGATTTCCCAAGGCAGAGCATATAAAGATGGATTCTACCTTTCTATCTTGAAAGCATTCAAAAGGAAATGTTTATGGATGGATGGAACACATAACAATTCACATATGAAACAAAGGAGAAAAACAAATGCTAAATCTCATACCACATGGATCCCACAAATCAGAGCTGCATCTCTTATTAATTCCTGTCAAAATGTACAATGTAGCGCAGAGATATTCTTCCACACTATTCCCCTATTACTCAGACTCAGACTCTTACTTTTTTTGCTTTACAAATGATTTACAATTACATTAAATAGGCTGAAGTGTGGGAACATAGATCCACAAGAGAAGGGAGCTGTTTAACAGCTGAAGAACTGAAATACAATCATAGTAAATAAATACAACAATCTGCCCCTGAAAATAAGGGACATCATTGCATTTGACCACTTGGAGATTTTGCTGTTAGGTTGTATGAAAGAAAATAGGTAATCTGATGAACAGATTCCCTATTTTGCTACTTGCTATAACAATCTTTGTTTTATTTTAGTTCTCGGCCCTTTAACTGTCACTTGCTTTCCTTTATTGTTTGGAGAAAACTGATTTTTTATAATTTGTTGTTGAAACAAAATAGAATGAAATTATATGCTTTAGTGAAGGGAAAATTTAATTTTAAATGGGAAAAGAGAAGGGAAATAGGGTAGAAATCATATTAATCACAATCGGAATCGGAGCGGGAGCGGAGAGATATAACATATTAAAACATATGTAATATGATAAAACACGTTATAATACATATTGTAATATGTTTATTGCAATCGGTGATCGGAAGGACCGGACAAGGGGAGATGGAGCCCACATAATCGCAATCGGGATCGGGAGCGGGACAATATATATGAAACAACATTTCCGATGTGATTGGGGAGAGCCCTTTGTAATAAAAAAAACGGATAATTTTTAACTTTTACAAAGGAAAAAGGGGTTTCTTAATGAATGGGTGGAAGGTTTAAGTGGTGGGACCAGGGTCAATCGCAATCGGAGTTCGGAATTGGGAGAGGGGCAGAGTGATACATATAAAACCTCCGATGTGATTGGGAAAGGGGGAATGGGGATAACCTTTGTAAAAACGAAAAATAATACAAATTTTGAGTTTACAAAGGGGAAAGCCCTTTATAATATATATGGGCGGAAGTACCATATGGTGGGCCCGAGGGTCAATCGCAATCACAACATCAGAGGGGGCGTGATCGGAGGAGGGCCCCTTGCGATGCGAGGATCGGAGGGATTTGGGGAAGGGTGCGATCGAGAGATCGAAGGAGGGCTTGTGATTTGGAAGATCAAAGTTTTGTGCGATTGATTGATCAGGGGATGGTGCGATCGATCGATCAAAAAAAGTTGCGATTGATCGATCAGGACATGCAAATAAAACATGCAATTGGAAAAGGTTTGCGATTGTGATTAGATAAGGGGGTGTGATTGGCGGGATTCTATTAGACACTTTAACTTTAATATAAATTTAAAGGTATGGAGAGGAAGTGGTTGGAACGGTGGAATTATATATATAACATAAACTTTGTTATAAAGTTTACGGGGTTATGGAAAAGGGGAAGTGTTTTATATGGTGGGACTTACAATAAACTTTGATATTTGTTTATTATAAAGTTCTACGAGGAATGGAGGGGAAGTGGTTAATAATTCAATCGCATACGTGCTAAATGATTTATAATGCGACGTTGTAAATCGGAAAGAGGAAAAGGGGTTATTTAAAGAAATATTAAACTTTAATCAAACAAAGTTTAAGGAAAAATGGGGAAATAGGGGGTATATGAGGATATAAGGGCTTTTACTTCACTTAAGCATAAATTTCAATCCAGAAGTCAGTTTTGAAAGTGTGGTATACCGTTGGAAATATCTTTCCGGGATCTTTCTGATGGATTTCCTTGGAAGATGATTTGGCGCTGAACATGCTGCAGAAAACTCTCTGAAGGCAGGGACATCACTTTGTGGAGATAACAACTTCTGAATTGTGACTTATTACACATGATGATATATAATGAATAATAATAAAGGCGAAATATCATGTTTTCACCTCAAAACATGGTTTTGAGGCAAAAATTACATTAAACTGAATAAAATGTCTCTCTGATTCTTCCAGGTGCTGTGACTTTGAGCTTATTGGCTTCCTCATGACCTTGCTGATATTATTGACATTTGACTCATTAATTTGACCATGGTGAGACCCTAGAAACTAATGAGACCCATCCTATGACCTACTGATATGATTTTAAGAATGAAAGTGAATAATGACTGAAGACCATAGAGAGGAAAATCAGCAAGTTTCACATGAGAGAAAACTGATGAAAAATTACTACCATCAAAGAATCCATGACCTAACGGAATGGTGAAATTTATTCGGTATGAGACACCTAATATGCAAATGCAAAAGAGAATTTTTGATCACTGATGGCAGTATGACTAGAATGACACTAACATTGGCTCCAATGGGGATGGTAGCTCCTTGGAGGTGCTAAGAACACCGTAGACCAAGTAGCCTTATCCATTGGGCATGGAGTCAAAAATGTTGAAAACTAACACAAATGAAAACTGACTCTGACTCTAGAATAAGACTAAAAAATGAAATAAAACCAAACCATACACATATCATCCAAGTTTTATAGCATTCACCTCGGGCCCCAAACTTGAATGACTGTGCATTTTGAACTTTGCTTTTAGAAAAATAAAATGGTATATACAATGATGATGAGATAGATTCTGATCCATGTCTTCAACAATGGTAGTGCTTCAATAGCCTACCATTTACTGCTCCTCCAGGACAATCCTGGCCATCCATTTCTGAAAGTAAGAAGGCATTCTGACCCCTGTATGCTTTGATTCTGTATGGTCCCTTCCAAAGGTTGTCAAATTTACCATGCTTCCCTTTGTATTCATTTCTAGCATCCCATCTCAACACTACATCATCCAACTGAAACTTTTCTGCTTTAGTCTTCCTATCATAGATCTTTTTAATCTTGTCCTGCAACTGGCTTGCTTTCTGTGACACTTCTTCTCTTGTTTGTTGAAGTTGGATCATCTGGTTGATCCTTCGCCTGTTGTCATCATCTTCGCTGCCAAATTCTTGTAATAATATCATAACTGGAACTATAAGAGAAGTAGGAAAGATAGCATCAGTACCATAAACTAGCTCAAAAAGTGACATACCTATTGATTTTTTACTGCTAACTCTGTCTGCCCATAGTGCGTTGATAAGCTTCCAGTGCCAATTTCTTTTGTTTGCCTCCAACATTTTCTTAATTATATTCATCAACGACTTGTTTGATGACTCTACGAGGCCATTTCCTTGTGGATAATACATTGTTGAATGGCCCAACATGATGTTTTATTTATCATAGAAATCGATCATTTTCTTTGGTCTAAACGCGACTGCATTATCTGTCACAATTTTACATGGGCAACCAAAACGGGATAAAATATTTGATTCCAGGCATTGAATAATTACTGTGTCAGTTGCTTGCCTAGCAGGGATGGCCACGATCCATTTTGTAAAGTAATATGTCCCAGTCAATATCCATCGATGCTGTGCTGAGGACGCGGGATGTATTTCTCCTATAAAATCGAGCCCCCACTGCTGAAAGGGCGTGTTCACTGAAACAGGTTTCAAAGGAAGTGGAAGCAATTTCTTCTTCCCTTGGAAAATTTGACATTCATGACAATTCATCACTGTTTTATATAAATCAGAAAATAATGTGGGCCAATAATACCCGGCTCTCAATACCTTGTTCACTGTAGTTTTCCAAAATGGGTGACCACCATCGTCACCTTTATGGAACCTGCAACATTACCTTCCACATTTCTGAACATAGGAAAATTTTGAAGCCAATCCACCTTGGGCATTTTATTTGGGAAACCTGGAATATGATCTCGACTCATGGGAGCATACCTTCTTGCAATACATTCCATCTTAAAACAAAGTCCTTAAAGCTACTGATCTTCCTGCAGTGGAGTCACCATGAAGAATTTGATTTTCTGGATCTTTCAGTGAATGGAGTCGCCAGGTGAATGTTTTTAGCCTTTATATGCATCTGATTATTGTTCACCATCAACATTCAGATATAATACTCTGTCATTATTTACCGGGAAAATATTACTGGGGTGATTAATATTCTATGCTAAACAATATTCCCCAGCGGAGTCGCCATAGATGTTAGCACCTAAATTGGACCCCAGGCTGCAAAAGGCAAATCAGGGTAACAACTAAACCACGCCCAGCCTTGTAGCTAGCCCTACAAGGACAGGAGAGGGATCTCTCCGTAAAATAATATTCAATAAAGTGTAATAGAAACCTGATATTAGGCTAGGTAAAATGATGGGAAAAGGTTTAATAAAATGAATGAATGAATTTCAGGGATGTGTGGGATATAAAGGGACAGTTGAAACCGGGAATTAAATCAGGACACAGGGTATTTCATCGGGAAATATAGGCAGGAAAATTAGCAATTAAAATTTAATGAGGATGGGATGGAAAGACTGGTGAGGAGCTGAAAAGGGCACAATAAATGGATCATTTTCAAACAGAAGAAAAATACAGAGTATGAATGATTTCCCAAGGCAGAGCATATAAAGATGGATTCTACCTTTCTATCTTGAAAGCATTCAAAAGGAAATGTTTATGGATGGATGGAACACATAACAATTCACATATGAAACAAAGGAGAAAAAAAATGCTAACTCTCATACCACATGGATCCCACAAATCAGAGCTGCATCTCTTATTAATTCCTGTCAAACTGTACAATGTAGCGCAGAGATGTTCTTCCACACTATTCCCCTACTTTCTGAGTTACAGATTCTCAGACTCTCAGACTGCTTTGCAAATGATTTACAATTACATTAAATAGGCTGAAATGTGGGAACATAGATCCACAGAAAAGGGAGATGTTCTAACAATCAAGAACCGAAATAAAATCATAGTAAATACAACAATCTTCCTCGAAATAAGGGGCATCATTGCATTTGACCACTTGGAGATTTTGTTGTTAGGATGTATGAATGAAAATAGGTAATCCAATGAACAAATCTCCTATTTTGCTGCTTTTTGTAACAATCTCTGGTTATTTTAGTTTCTCGGCCTTTTAACTGTCACTTGCTTTCCTTTATTGTTTGGAGAAAACTGATTTTTTATAATTTGCTATTGAGCCAAAACGGAATGAAATTATATGCTTTTGTGAAGGGAAAATTTAATCTTAAATGGGAAAAGGGAAGGAAAATAGGGTGGAAATCATATTAATCGCAATCGGAATCGGAGTGGGAGCTGAGAGATATAACATATTAAAACATATGTAATAATACATATTGTAATATTTTTATTGCAATCGGCGATTGGAAGGACAGATAAGGGGAGATGGAGCCCACATAATCGCAGTCGAGATCGGGGAGCGGGACAATATATATGAAATTAAACTTCCGATGCGATTGGGGAGAAAGGCCTTTGCATAAATAAAACGAATGAATTTTTAACTTTTACAAAGGAAAAATGGGTTTTGTAATGAATGGCGGAGGGCTTTAAATGGTGGGACCGAAGGGTACGAATTGCAATCAGAGATCGGAATCAGGAGTAAGGCGGAGTGGTACATATAAAACCTCCGATGCGATTTGGGAAAGGGGGAATGGGGATAACCTTTGTAAAAACAAAAATAATACAAATTTTGAGTTTACAAAGGGGAAAACCCTTTATATTATATGAACGGGAGGAAGATTTAAGTGGTGGGGCCGACCAATCGCAATTGGAAATCAGAGGGGGTTGCGATCGGAGGAAGACTTGCGATCGGAGGAGCTTGCGATCGGAGGATCGGAGGGAAGGGTGCGATCGGGAGATCAGAGGAGGGCTTGCAATTGGTGGATCAGAGTTTTGTGCGATTGATCGATCGGGGGATGGTGCAATCGATCGATCGGAAAAAGTTGCGATTGATCGATCGGGACATGCAAATAAAACATGCGATTGGAAAATTTTTGCGATTGCGATTTGATAAGGGGGTGCGATTGGTGGGATTTATTAAACACTTTAAATTTAATATAAAGTTAAAGGTATGGAGGGGAAGTGGTTGGAACGGCAGAATTATATATATAACATAAACTTTGTTATAAAGTTTACGGGGTTATGGAAAAGGGGAAGTGGTTTATACGGTGGGACTTACAATAAACTTTGATATTTGTTTATTATAAAGTTCTACGGGGCATGGTTGGGGAAGTGGTTTAGCATAAATTGCATTTATATTTAAGAGCTTTATAATGCGATTTTATAATAGGAAAGGGGAAAATGGATTATTTAAAGGAATATTAAACTTTAATAATACAAAGTTTAAAGGGAAAAATGGAAAATAGGGGGTATATGAGGATATAGGGACTTTTACTTCACTTAAGCATAATTTTCAATCCAGAAGTCAGTTTTGAGAGTGTAGTATACCGTTGGAAAGATATTTCTCGAGCTCTTTCTCGATGGATCTTCTCTCGAAGATGATTTGGCACCGAACATGCCGTGAAAAACTCTCTAAAGGTAGGGACATCACTTTGTGGAGATAATGTACTTTCTGAATTGTGACTTATTACAAATGATGATATATAATGAATAATAATAAAGGCGAAATATTATGTTTTCTACCTCAAAACATGGTTTTGAGGTGAAAATTACATCAAGCTGAATAAAATATCTTTTTGATCTTCCAGGTGCTGTGACTTCTGATTTTATTGACTTCCTCATGACCTTGTTGATAATATTGACATTTTACTCATTAATTTGACCATGGTGAGACCGTAGAAACTAATGAGACCCATCCTATGACCTACTGATATGATTTTAAGAATGAAAGTGAATAATGACTTAAGACCATAGAGAGGAAATTCAGCAAGTTTCACATGAGGGAAAACTGATGAAAAATTACTACCATCAATGAATCCATGACCTAGCGAAATGGTGAAATTGATTATTATGGGACTCCTAATATGCAAATGAAAAGAGAAATTTTGATCACTGATGGCAGTATGACTAGACTGACACTAACAGACATAATGAAAACAAATTAAAAAAAAACTCATAATGAAATTAATGCATACAATAGCATAAGCTAAAAAATAAACACACAAGACAATAAGATCAAATGGATCAAACAAACCAATAAAATAATGGAGAAAAATCCCTTTATTCGTTGCTGGTAGTAAGAAGAATAAAATGCTAACACACTTGCAATGAGTCGTTTGAGCTTTGGAGATCAAATACTCTCATCAAGGAGGTTCCTTCCTTGGTTTTCTTTCAAGTTTCTCCTCCCTCTCTAAAAATAAATGTGACAACTCTCCAATGGTTGAGTTCTCTTCTTCACTAGGATTTTGGATGGCCAACATGCTAGTGCCTTCACTCCTATTGCTTCAAAAATTGAATGTTGATGTTGCTATCATAGCAATTTGGAAAGCATAACAATGTCTCATACTTTTCTTTTCCCATGTCTTGTTTATATAGAAATTTTTGAACTCCTCTTCCCTCTCTTAGCCCAAGAGTGGCAGTGACTCAAGAGTAGGACAATATATTCCTTTGAGGGCCGCATATCTTTAGGGTAACCTCAAGTTGACTATCCTTGAATGCATTGGAAGAGAATAAAATTCCCCAAGTCTGGGAAGTGGTCCCGAATAGTTACTTTTCTCCATCCCGAAGACGACATGACTATTAAAGGAATATGTGCGTTGCGTGCAAAGTTTCTTTTTTGTTGGTGCGTGGTCCTCCAATTTCTCATTGAACCTTAGGAACTTTTTAAATTTCTATCCTTCATATTGTATTTTTGCTAGAAAATATTTATTTTTACCTGTTTCTTGACATTTTCTAATGTATTTTTCTTGTACGATTTTCCGGTGTTCACAAGTTGTAAAGTAAGACTGTAAGTAAAATGGCCTTGAATATCGTATGGTATGTAAGTCCATGGTGGTAGCTAAATTATC
Organism: Pinus albicaulis; assembly: GCA_034641835.2. Classification (NCBI taxonomy): domain Eukaryota; kingdom Viridiplantae; phylum Streptophyta; class Pinopsida; order Pinales; family Pinaceae; genus Pinus; species Pinus albicaulis. The sequence goes on along the minus strand of CM076570.1, from coordinate 1,419,416,722 downwards.
ACCACTTGCAACTATCCCAACCTTATGAGAAAATTCACATGTTTTTGAGCTCGACTTCTATATGAAGCAAGTTTGGAAACCAAAGAAAAATTTTAATTTAAATTCTTATGGATAAATCTCATGTAGATTAAATTTTGTGATACAAGTGAAGAGTGGAATCACCCAGGAAGAGTAAATAAAGGTTGAGAAGTATGTAACCTAGGAACAATGCCACATAAGTGATATTGGACCCCAAGGAAAGTAAACTATGTTAGGGGCAAGGTGGCAGAAAGCCTTGAATGTAAGACTCCAACAATCTAGTCTTCAATATTCAGATGCAGGAAAACCTTGGTCAGGTATATCACCCAAGAAGGGGGATTGCGTAGACATCGAAATGGTGAGTAACTGCCAAGAAGGGGGTACTTGTCACACACTCACCAATTTGGGAGTGTGAATGAGTATATATGGTTTCAAGTAGTGAGCTATGGAATGCAAATGAAGCCAAGGACGGTCATATATATAAGTATTAAGTTGAAATTTCAATTGTTGAAATGCATATTTTCTTTGTATAAATTGAGATGTCCTATGAAAATATTTAATGACTATATATGGAAATGGAAATGGTCATTAAACATATGTTTTTTTGGTTTTCTAATGAAGGAATTTAAAAAAGTACCATAAGTCTAGAAGTGACCAAAAAAATGAAGACAATATCATTATTGAAGCAACAAAAAAGGAAAAGAACATGAGTAATGGTGTTGATACACAAGATAATGGATGTTGGTGCAACTAAAAGGTAGCAGTCCATAATTTGTTGTAATAAACAAAAAACACTTGAAATAGTGCATTGATGCTTAAGATATCTCCAGAGAGGCTGTGAACATTAAGGATAATGTTCCTTTAAGGGATATGGCACTATAGAATCCCTTTTTCTAATCCCAAATTTTTGTAATGTAACTGAAGGATGATAATGTTGGTAGGCCAACATGGATATCTTCTAAAAATATCTTATGTAAATATATTTCTAATTCAATTATAAACTACTAAATTTAAAGAAGAACGACAAGCCTATATGAATATTGATGTTTGGAAAGGTAGCTTGCTTAGGAAACTATAAGGGAGGCTAGAAATTTTTGTATCTCCTTGAATTTGATGTTCTGCCCCCTAATGTTCTTATTGACTACAACAAAGTTCCGCTTGACTTTGCAGCCCAAGAAGGCTGGGACCTTGGACCTTTCATGCGTAAAGAAGTGCATTTAGGAATGGAAGTATTTGGGAATTTTCAAGTGGAAGTATTGTAGTGATTAGAGAATAGATATAGAAAAAGATACCTAAATTGTTCACAAACCCATAATCATTGTGAAATTGTAACCTTGCAACCTATAAACTTGTGTTGAGAAACTGGACCATAGATTCCAATCTTGAATCATGATAGCTAAGGAAACTAGTGAGAGAGTCATCTACCTAAGTTGGGAAGAATGATAAGAACTCTTCTATTTGATTGTGTTTATGCACATGAAGCATTGGATGGAGGCAAGATCACCAAGGGAACCATAAGAAGCAGTGAAGGGGTTTCTTTTTGTGTTTTACCAACCCTCAGTGGCCATATTTTGTTATGTATTTAGCACAAACTCAGTTCTTTATAAGTCACATCCTTGTTTCCTGGGTGGTGAAGGAGATTGGTCTTCATCCTCTCTCCCCTAAAATAACCATTTGGTGTAATACCCTGAGTGAAGCTTCAAACATCAGATCTGGATTGAATGTGACTAGCTGCAACAAATTTTCAATGTAGTTGTGCCTATGATTGGGTGGAGAGTGTAATCCTTTGTTCAATTTTCAATAATTTTATGAGGAACAAATGAGGATATTTCGTCCTTGTATATGAACTATAAATGATGTTTAATATTCCATGTTTATATATTATGCTAGATTTACTTTGTATGTGTGCATTGGTAAGTTGAGATCTTAGTGTAATGTTCAATTAGATTAAATGTTGATTTTCATTCTTTTATCAATATGGATGTTATGTGAAATGGAAACCTTTCTCTTATGTTAATTATTGCCTTTGTGAAATGTATGTTTGTAAATTGAGATGGTGATTCTTGGTTGTATTGGTTGTATATATTTACTATTTAATGAAAGTTGTCATATTTTATTACTATTCTACTAATGGTGGATTTATCATGTATGATGATGGGAGTTTTAGGCTCTTTCAATCTATGAAGACAAGCTAGCATGTAGCCTCCTTATAGCACAAGAAATTGAAATGAGGAGGCTTGGGGATACCTAGGTAAATGTAGAGAATCGATTTTTCCTTGGAAGTAATTGAATAGTTCGTAAAATCGAAAAGGGAATTGTATAGTGAACATTGGCCCTTATAAAAAATTTGAAATTTTGGAGGCCTAACCCTTGGTCACATGCCTAACATAAGGGTTTTGATCAAGAGCTAGCCGAAAAGGGGGGTTATTATGATATCAGGCCCTCAAGAGTTTTAAGTGCATAATATGGGAAAATCCCAATATGGCATGGCCTTGGGAAATGGTTCTTTAGTTGATGGCAATAGTTTTTTCACGGTGGGATGTCAAGTGATGACATTGGGACTTTGGAACCTCAAAAAATTAGAGAAACCAAAGTATCATAACACCAGGAGATTTGAGGATGATGTCATGATGACATCATAGATTATGATATGGTGATGCAATATGTATGACACATATCACCTAGATTTGGCCTTTTTGGGTATCTTAGTTGTACAATATGAGTGACACATGGAACACATAATAAATGCCATGTCGCAAGAGACACGTCAGCATCTACCACGTGTCAAGTGGTGATTGGATGTTGTGGTTTGGTGTGGCATGGTGAGATATCTTATCAACATATCAAGTCTTCATAAGGGTCTATACCTTGGAGATCCCTAATATCTCGATATCTTGATATTGATGTCAATTTTTCCAGTTGGGGGAGGAAGTGTCAGTGTTCGATAATTTTCAGAGGTAGATTGGGTGGTAGAGGCATGAGGTGGCCCAATGAGTTGGCCATCATCCTACTGGCCCCTTGGGAGTTTTTAAATGTTTGCAGTTATATCAATTTTCCGAGACAACAATACCCTGGTTTAATGGTATAATATGATAACACCATATCGGCATATGAAAGGGTATCAACCATATTTCCATATTGATCGTATTAGTTGCATCAGTGTACTGACAAGTAATAACATCGACTTATTTGGTATATCGGCCTATTTCCTATACCAAAATATCAGCTATATTGGAGCCCAAGGAGAATGGACAATATGGGTTATGGATAATCACAATTATGACAAGGCTCAATATGACACATGGGCCTAGGGATGTGGAAAAATGTAGGGTCGACACAGGGCGAATAGTTGTCATGTGTTATCCATACGCATGTGTACATATGATGATGTGGCCCTAAGGGGAAACAAATTTAAATGGGCATAAATTTATGCTCAAAGCTCAAAATGACATGAAATTTATGTTGTTGGCAAGCGCTCGACGAGTAGAAGATGATGGTGGCATCAAAATTATGATCTAAAGTGATGGAGGAAATATGATATTTGATAACCTCGTCTTCATAATAAGAGCTGAAGATCGGGTTTGATTATGCCCCATAACCCTAATAAGGAATTAAGGGGTTGGGTGTGTTACAATCTAGCTTAAAATGCTAAAAACACCTTTAACAAATTTCTTGCAACTAAGTTTTTTCATCCCTTGCACATTCCAATATGGTAAGGAGAGCTTCATTGTAATGGAAAATGAAGTCCTAAACTATTGTACCTATTAGCCATATTAAAACTCTCTACTATTATAGTGAATGAACCATTACATCCTTATAAGAATTTTTTCTATGTTGAGGACTTGGATTACTAGTTGGCTTGTCCACACAAGTGGGAGAAGAAACCCCCTTCTTCTTGTCAGAATTATATTACCAACCAAGCTCATCTTCCATAATATTGTGTCCCTAAAATAATTGACAACCTTGGGCATGCTCAGTTGTCCCCTAAGTCAAAATACACACCTTTGAGGTATATGTATCTGTATCCCACATATTGGACATAAATACGCTAGGATATGTGTCAAACACACATTTTGGAATGTGCCCTATCAAAAGGACATGTACCAAATGCATGTTTTACATGTGCCTTAAACATGTCTTGATTTTAAGTGACACATGCTACATAATAAGTGACTTACGTGCCTCTCAATAAATGACATATCCCTCATTTCCTTCTAGAAGGTGGAATGCTAAGGTGTCTTGGTGTACGGTTGAGGGTTAAATAAAAAATTTAAAGGGATTTCAAGTAATGGGAAATTGGATTTGACCACCAAACTTCAAGTTTTTTCCTATTGTGATATGTTATCTTCCTCATTTCACAAAAATCACAGCTTAGTCAGCAAGAGAAACTAAGATAAACCCAAGTGAAGTCATGGCTCAATCAACAAGGGTAACTCTATAATTTCAGCCCTTCTTAGTCTACAATTTTGATTTATAATACCCTTATATTTCTTCTTTGCAATTCCACAAGTTTGATCTAAATTTGATGTGATAGGTGAAGGTTATGGTAATTCTCCCAAACCTTGCTATTTTCGACCTTTTTCCACGAGTAAACTCATATGACATGCCATGTGTCCAATTCTTCAAATATAATTTTGAAAATTTTCCCTGAGGTAATTCTCTATGTCTCTTGAGATCCCTTTAGATTTCATATAGAAGTCCCAAAAAATAAGTTATAGAAAAAATACCAAGATGGCCTATTTGAAACAGGTATTTTTGGATCCTTTACAAACTCTAACTTCTATAGTGTATATCTCTGGAATTATAAAAACCAAACTTTGAAATTTGAACTAGATGTTCCCCGATATTTCTCCTCAATATGGTCCAAGTTTCAACATTTAAAACCTCCTAGACAAAAAAGTTATAGCAAAAGTTCTAAATTGAATTTTTTGAAACTGATTTCAAGAGAATTTGGGAAGCCTAACTTCCATAGAGCATATCTCTGAAAGTATAGCGTAAGAAGATCTGAAATTTGAACCAAATGTTCCTCAAGATGTTTCCTCAATATTATCCAATTTTAACCATTTGAAACATTGTAGAAAAAAGGCCAAACTAACATGTTTGAAACAAATTTCAAAATTTAGGAACCCTAACATCCTTAGTGCATATCTTTGAAAGTATAGAGAACCAAGATCTAAAATTTGGAGCATATATCCTAGAGTTTTTCCCTCAATATGGTCCAAGTTTCACTATCTAAAACCTCCCCAAAAAAAATTATGTGAAAATGTCAAATTAATATTTTTGAAACTGATTTTAGAAGCATTGAAGAACCCTAACTTCATTAGAGTATATTTCCAAAGGTGTAGTGATCCAAGATATGAAATTTAAACCAGATGTTCCTAGATGTTTCTCCTCATTATTCTTAAATTTTCACCATTTGAAACTTCCTAGAAAAATAATTATAGTGAAAATTCCAAGATGACCTATTTGAATCATATAACCTTAAGTTCATATGTTCTATTACCAAATATTATGATTTAAAGACATAAAAACCAAAAGTATACACTAGGGGTGCTTTTGTTCAAATATATTCATCAAGGACGTGGTTGCTACACTCTAGTTGGGAACTTTGTTACAACTTCGTTTCATATTAGGATGAGTTTTTTGGATGCCTTGTATCTTACTCAAAATAGAGCCTCAAGCTATGGGGGATGCCAATGAACTTTGTATTTTTTTTTTTTTAATAAAAGCAGAGCTTTGACTCTAGGTATTTTTAACAAATAGTGGGAATAGGGACAAACTATCATTTTGTAACCCTGCATTGTGACCACTGGGGTTACTCCTGCATTATTTCTCATGGAATTTATGGATTTTCATAATAAAATAATTTTGTTGATATTTTTTTCCATGATCCTGGTGTCTAGGATAGAATCTTAAATCATTGATGCTACCAAACCAAGAATCACAACAAAGCTACTTTTCACAGCAGAACAATATATAACCATAATTATACTATTGCAAAAAATATACACAATTTTTTACACAATAATGTACAATGACCAAATCTTTGCTATATTAATCCAATTGAATAATACAGTAGTTTAGGGCTCTCATACTAGGGATAATGGCCCTAAAATATTCACAAATACAAGACTATACAATACAATATAATTTGATGGTATACCTAATGTAGTCGACGATCACAACTTCTTTTTCATATATTATACACCCGTGGGTCCTTCCATCCCAATCTGCAACAATTATTTCCTCTATAAATTATCCAAGACCATCTGGCCACTGAATATATCTATCCACAAATTTCTCTCTAGCTGATCATAAGTCCATATTTAATCAACACATAGGGAATTATTCCCACTAATTCTTCTCAACTCTTTTGGGACTTGTCTCCCCACTATAGTATTCATTCATAATGAAGACTAACATACGGCAGGAGGGCTACCACCTTTCAGCATCAAACGTCGCTTCTCCAATGATGAACATGGGCTCCAACAATCTTCTCCTTTGGCTATCCAAACCTTGAGCTCCAATATACCACCTATAGTATCCTCCTTAGTCCATCAAGGAGCTACTTAGGCTACCCAAACTTCATCCAAATCACATCTATCCAAAGTCCTTTTTTTTCACTTCTCTAGGGCTACTTTCGAGACCTACTTGTTTCCCTCCACCAACCACAAGATTCCAAATAACTTTGTCCATAATAGGACCACCATCCAACTAGGAATCTATCTCAACATAAAACCATCACAAACACATATCTTAATTTTTTTCATGGGTTGATGTGTAATGTTGTAAGTCTCCACTCATAGTTATGGATGCAACAAGAACTACTATAACACTTCCCTTCATGTCCAGGAATTCTCCACAGTTGCGGCCTCACTCTAAAAAAACATTTCCACCCTCTGTTATAGTTATGGGCTACAACCAGCCCCAAAGAAGCCTCCACGTCTACCTATGCAAGGGGTTTAAGGTTTGTGACCTTTTTCGCTCCCTAGAACAACCCACAGGGGCTTCACTCAATGAACTTATAACATATCATGTGCGATCATAGAATATTAAACAATACAGTTAATTGAGTATATATTGGAAAATACCTCTAAAAATCACATTATTTAACCCCCTACCAATATAAACACAATAAACCTTCCCAATTTAAAAAATCCCCTACTTTCAGTATATATTGTAGGTATCCATTTTTTTATTAACATTTTTTATACCCCTTTATATTTTTTCATTAACTTTGAGCTCCATTTTTTATACCCACCAATATAAAAACCCTTTACCCCATTTATATCCCCCAATATGTTATGTCATTTTTTCCTCATTATATATCCCCCAATATGAACCCACGTGCTATGGTATTTCTGCCGCAGTGAATCCCCCTTGGAAAAAACTTTAGCCCCACTTTCCAAGGCATGCAAGGCCTGCAACCTACTTGAAATGAAAACCTAGATATGTTGACTTCTCAACAACATATACACCTCTCTAAAATCACTCCAAAACACACCATAAAAATTTCCTAGACCTATTGTTCCCTCTCTTCTCCAATCTCAGACTTATGGGAGAGAATAGACACACCAAAACAATCCCAACACTCATCCTCCTTTCTCCTCCAAGCCATGACTGCCTCAGAGATGGTTTTCTATGAGAAGATGCTCACTTGGATGATGAGAAATGCTTCTCATCTCTCTCCAATTTATACCAATCATGTGTTGTCAACAATTATAACTTGTGGCACTCTAACACATCAAGCTGAATTATTTCAGGTGCCACATTAAACCACAACTACAATAAAAAAATTAATATATCCACTTAGGCAACTCGAATTTCAATGATTTTCAATGTGTTCGATTTGTCTCGATGCATTTTATCATCTCCATCCATCACGTATCTAGTAGCCCTCATGGATTCACACCCACACACTCGAGTGAAAATCCCACAAATTGTGTTCCAAGCCAACAAAGCCCTTTTGTGGTGCTCCAACCTCCAAGCCATGAACCTTAGTGCTTGGAGTACCTCCCAAGCTATCAAAAATCAACACTCCCTCTTGGCGAGGGAGGTAATTACAAGACTAGGAAGTAACTCATCATCGTCATCACTACTCACAACACTCACTCAAATCCTGGAGCCCAAAATTGCTGCAATCCCTCTAGTATGTACTACTCCTCTCTCGAAAGTTTCACTGTCACTGGAAGCATCCTACTTCTTCTTATTTTCTTGAATTATCTTCCACTCTCTCCTTGATTCCTTCTTAGTAGCTGTAGGATAACCCTTGCTCCCCACTGACCAAACACTCTTCTTATGTTGCAAATCCCTCTGACCTACAAGATCCCTATAGAACTTGACTCCCTCTGAGCCTATGGAGCCCAAAATTTCTTCTATGGAACCTGTACCTACTCCTCTAAAGCTTAAACCTACACCAATTTCTCCTTATTCTTTTTCCCATGATCCATAGGCTTGTCCATAAACCTGTATAAACCATGCTCTCTAACTCATCACAACACTTATGGAGATAGAGCCTCTGGGCTCGAGTATCTCCTTCCCACTCTGGAACACTATCTCAAACCCATTTTTCTCGATCGCTAAGAAAAATATCATGTTATATCTAAGTCTTGGTAAAAATAATACATCTTGGAATCACATCACCTATCCCGACTCCATCCTGAATGGTAAAACTCCTAATCCTCAGATCTCCTTCTAAAACTTTTCACCCAACACCATGTGAAACTTTGAGTCTCACTCAGCCAGAGTCTCAAATACCTCTTATGATCCTATCATATGCTTCGACACTCCATTTTCCATGTACCATGCAGCCTCAACGATGGTACCCTGTGAGAAATGAGAGATAAAGGAAAAGTCTTCCTTCTCCAACCTCTTGGTGAGATCATATATCTTGGTAGAAATGGAAATCCCAATGACCTAATTCCCTTTCTTCTTCTCGTCATCTCCTTGCTTCTTCTTCATCATACATCTCGTTGAAAAATGACCCATACCACCATAGTTTAAACACTTAATTTTACTAAAGTCTTTCTCTTGCTTCCCTTCATTTGTGTTGTAAGTGCCACCTCATCATCTGAAGCCTTATTATTCTGATGAATATCCTTATCTCACAACTCCTCCTGAATGAAGTCGTTAAACAACCTATTCCAGTATGTAAACTTATCTCTAGAAAAAATCGCCTTGATGAAGGGATTACATTCCTTAGTGAACCCTTTCGAAGAAATCCTCAACATTCTTGGAATCTGAAATAGTCACACTGAAGGAAAAAAACTCATATTTGACCAAGACAACCTCGTTAGATATGAAGTCACTCCTTCACCGTACATCATCTTGGTGGACTTCAACTTATCCTCTAACACCAACACTCGGTTCTTGTTCTTATTCTAACACAAATTCTGAAGAGCCATCTGATCCAGGTGGATATTGGTGGCCACCCGCATATTCCACTTGGGCCCCCACCATTGTCTCTTTCAGTTTTTCCGTTTTGGCATAACTTACTATTTTTAGCAGTTTTTCGGGTCCTGAACTTCCGGAGCCGTTTTGAGGCCCTAAACGACGTTTTTTGGGTATGAAAGCGCCAACGAATTTTCTGATAAAATTTGTCCCGACAGCTGTAGTCCTCGGATAGAGCTTTCTAATGATGTATCATGTGCGTCAAACGGAGATAGTATGCCAAAGTTACGTCCCTGGGAAGTTGAAACACCAATTTACCCAAACGGGGCCCATAGTTTTGGCGCTTCATCTCCTAGGGACGTAACTTTGGCATACTATCTCCGTTTGACGCACATGATACATCATTAGAAAGCTCTATCCGAGGACTACAGCTTTCAGGACGAATTTGATGATCAAATTCGTTGGTTCTTTGATACCCAAAAAACGTCGTTTAAGGCCTCAAAACGGCTCCGGAAGTTCAGGACCCGAAAAACTGCTAAAAATAGTAAGTTATGCCGAAACTGAAAAACTGAAAGAGACAATGGTGGGGGGCCAAGTGGAATAGGTGGGTGGCCACCAATATCCACCGGATCCCATCCACATCTCATGTGCAGTGTTCTTCCCTGACAAATGAGGTATTAGGGAGTCCTTCACACCATCAAGGATGATCGATCTCGCTCTCATATCCAAATCCTCGTACACTTCCAGTTCCTTTGGGTCACTTGGCCTCTTGATGACTTTCTCGGCAAATTCCTAGATCCTGTTGACTTGCAAGACCAACTTGATCCTTTCCTTCCGTGGACTATAGTTGGACAACCCTTCCAATCTCTCCTCATATCCAACCTTTCCTCATATGGGAGACCAACCCACAACCGACATTATAGTGATCCCTTCACCACAATGAACCTACTTTGTACATTGGAACAACATACAACAATAAATATACTAGTGCAAAAAATATACACAACATTTTACACAATATTGTACAATAACCCAATCTTATTTATATTAATCCAATGTTGAATAATACAACATTCTATGGCTCCCATACCAGGATAATGTCCCTTTATATGTCCCTTAAATATTCACAAGTACATGAATGCAAAATACAAAGATAATACGACGGTCTAGTTTATGTAATCGATGATCACAAGCTCTTTATTATCGATGAAATAGGTAACCTCATTGTTACCTACTTTTGAAGTATCGAGAAAAACACGATTTTTGAAAAAGTGGCAATGCGAATAAAAAAAAAAAAATTAGGCATGTTTTTGGCACTTTAAGTTTTTCATTTTGTTTTTTTTGTTTTTTGTTTTTTTCGTTTTGTTTTTTTTTTTAATGTGATGTTTTTTATGTCAATTTTGAATAGTGGTGAGGTGTATCATCACCAACGTTTTTTTATAGGATTGATTTTGACACTATAGATTTTCTAATGTATTCTTCTTTCGTGAGATGTTTATTTTTAAGTGCATTTATGTACTTGTGTTTTAAAAATAAAAAAATAATTTTTAAAAAAATAAAAACTTGTAATGATATCTTCACTTTTTTCACATAGATAAAAGATGGAAAAGGGTCAATATTCTAAAGTTTATATTTCTACATGTTTATGTATTGTTAAATAATTTTCAAATGCACATCAAATAATTGTCGCTAAAAAACCAATATTTTGAACCATATGACAAAAAAATACAATGTTTCAATATAAATACAATGCAAAAAATACACTTTTTTGACTTTTGTTGGAAAAAATGTTAAATAAACTAATTTTTTGAGGAGAATCTTAACAAAAAAAAACTTAAGAACATAACATTTTTATTGAATTTTATGTCAAAAAATAATAGCAATCACATGTTTTTTGCAAAAAATAAGGGTTGTTCTCATAAAATATCAAAGTCTAAACATTACAAGTAAAACTAATTAATAGTTCTAAAAAAGCAAAGCATTTGCAAGCATAACTTAAACATCATCAACAATATCCAACTAATACATCTTCAACATCATCTAGAACAACATTTATGGCTTCCACAACATTTCTTCTTCATTTTGATCATTGTCGTCTTCTAATGGATCTTTCATGTCGGCAAATATTCCAAAGTGTCCCTTTCCAATCATTCCATATAATGGTGGTTGAGTTCTTTTGCTTTTTACCACACATGATTCATTAAAATCTCCTTTCCTCAAACCAACTTCTTGCTTCGCACTCCAGAGCGAATTTAAGAGCGTTATTTTTTGTTGAATAAATTTGCATTGAAATGGGTCTTTCTCAATGGCAATGCAATTTCTTCCTTTTAGTAGGCAACATACTAGTGTTGTACCTAATCATCGAAAACACAAAAAAAAAATAAGTAAGAGAAAATTAGTATGAAGACATAAAAAGTAAAAAAGACAATATTTAAATTTAAATTTGTATAATAAAACTTAGAACTGAGAATAAATCCAAAACCCATTCTCCTTCATTTGAACATAGATCTATAAATAATTAATCAATGCTTATGGTTTTTGATAAATGTTAACTATATCTCCTTTTGCATCTTTATCTTCATATGTTAGTTTTTTCTTACAATTGCATCATAAACCCAATACTTGACTATGACTCTTCCATCTACTCAATTCATAATAATATGCTTATAACTATATCGTCTTTTGTCCAACATTCAACATGGATGATTTCACAATAATTTATAATAAGGAGTCTTCGGAAGAAACAATATTTGACTTTTTGCACAGCAACATAACATGGTAAAATTTCAATTAAATTTTACATGAATAAATTTTTTTAGGAGGAATCAAACATACAATTTTTCAAAGTCTTACGATGTAAGTTGCATCCTTGAGTTTTTTTCTTTACCCTTGAAGCTTGTTAATAACATTGGAAATTGTGTGTCTGAATGAAATTTCACCAAATCGCCAAAGTGGTGATGTTGTCACTTCTTGAAAACAGTAACCACTTTACTAAAATCTTGATAAGTATGTAGTTCTCTATCATATTCAATGTACGGAAATTGAAACCATAAGGAATATACTGTGATAACTAGGCCATGTTCCTTTTAGGTATTAGTGATGTAATGTCTTCACGGTCACCTTGTATTATTTGATATTGGACAACTGTCGGGCCCATTTCAAATGTAATGATTAAGAGTAGGACCAAGTTCAACATTCCATAGACACTTCCTTCTCATGTTCTCCATCTTAATTTTTTCAATAAAGCTTTTGAAAGTATACGGTACTCCCATTTCCATCCTTCTTCGACATATTTAATATATATATATATATATATATATATATATATATAATAAAAATAGTTTAAATATGAATAAAATGAATTTATAAATCAACATACTTTATTGAATGCAATATAAAACTCTTTTTTAATGTTGATGTGGGAACTTGCTTCACAGGTAGTTAGACATCCCAATTTTGTCTTCATTCAACATTTAATCATGTGTTCTTGTATTTTCATAAAAAAAATTATATTTGAATAAATCAAGTTAAAAGCGTTAATATATGACATGTATAACAAATTCTACCAACATCATTATGTTTTATTTAAAAGAAAATTATAATGAAAGAAAAATAAGAAATAATTCAAGAAACTTACTTGCAAATTACGCACACATTTCTTCCATTGATAATTCCACCCGACTTCACATGGGCTAATGCGGTTGACCTAATTTATCATCCTTCACACCTTGCATTGTTCTCCGAGGTGTAATAGTCATATCCTGCGGAACACATTTCATTTTCGGGACCCGCCTTCTTGTTGGTACATGTTAACCTTGGGTTTACTCTTTCTAACATTCGATTTTTTTTATGGAAATATTCTCCCATGATCAAAATCTCATCAATCAGATCATACCTCCCAGGTTCTAAATGCCAACTAAAAAATGTTATTTGTGCCTCTAAAGAAATTTGTATTCAATTTTCCATCTTTTGCTTTTGTTTCATCTGATTTGATGACTTTGCTTCCATTAAACATTCCTTTCGAAATGCTACAATAACTTGTGTCTTATCCCCACCACATTTTTCTATGAATTCATTATGAATAAATACGAATTGCTTTGGATGAAAGTCATTTTCATTTTGTACTCATTATTTTCATTATGATCCCTTGATAACTTTGATTCTGTTGCAGTGAAAACGGCGTAAATGATGCATTCACTATTTGAAAAATATAGTTATTGGGATATTACGCAATCAATTGTCTCTTAGCCTCTATCGAATGGTTCCCTCCAATTACATAATATTTATAATCAAAATTTTTTTCTTGTCAAATGCTTGTTTGTTGGGAACGTGGATCGACGAGAACCACATAATCCGCCACATGCGCATATGGATTGAACTTGAACAATGTTTTAGATTATGTTCATTTAGGTGATCGACCTTTCTAATTTGATATCGAGATTGTCCTTCATACGGGCTATAAAATTGGTTAACATTAAGCTCAAATGTTTGGCCACCCAATTAATTTATTCTTCCCTCGACTCTTGTCGAATAGCATTTTGTTTTGTTTTAATAATGCCATCCTCTAACTTAGCACACAGTGTTATGATTTCTCTACTTCCATGAAAGCTTTGATTGTTCTTCATTGCTACTCATGACCTTTACGGAGTTCACCAATATTTGATTTCCTAGTCTTATTGGATAACATATCATTTTTTATAAACAAGCTCTCCTTCATGAGGTAAAGAGAGACATCTTTGGCGATTTTCTTTTAGTGTCGATCTATTTTCTCCTTTTGCACAACATTTCTAATCTCCTCCTCACTAATTCTATCATAATTTTCTATTTCATGTTCGACACCTTCAAAAGAAACATGTTTAAGTTTACCTAAGAATTGACCCACCTTAGTGACTCTTGGTTGATCCCTCTTTGTACTATTGCGGTGTCACGAGATATTGCTCTTTGCTTCAATCTCCTTTCCTCTTGCTTTGTCTTTGTGGAAAGTGTTGATCACATCCATAAAATTTGGCACCAACATATAAATACCTTCAAACATGTTTGAAAGACTCGGAACAAAATCCTATGAAACAAAATAAAACATGTCGATGATCGATAATTTATAAAAATTGAATCATCCTTACGATAATGCATAGAGGAAATAAAAATAAGCATACTTACAATGTTATTTTGCAATGTTGTGATATTTCTTCGGAAAATTTTTGAAGATATTTCATCTATGTCATACTTGACGATTGATAGACGATATCTAACCTTCTCACATTTAAGGCCTTCCTTGAAAACATAAATAGTGTTTGTATTCGGGACCATACATATGTCTCGTACTACGCCCACATCATCATATGGCTCATTTAAGTCAATCATACCACAAATCGGATAGATGTGTATATCGACTTCCGTTCCACTTTGTCTTCAAGATACCATGAGAAATCAATTTTATCTATTTCCTCAGGCGTTCTTCCGATCGAAATAAGCTTTAATGAACACCGAATTTGCCCCACTTGCTTGACTTTTAATAGTGTGTCTGTGATATCCTTATTCGTTAATGAAGTGTCCATAGTGCGTCATTCTTGACTTTTAGATTTGGGAGTTGTATCCATAGTGCGTCGAGGCTGAAATTTGTCAGATTTGAGGCTGCTTGCCCTAGATGCGAAACATTCACGAAATCTTTGTTGATGCCATTTTACGATTATATATATATGTTAATGGAAAAATAATGTAGATAAAATAAATTTAATAAACAAATTTATTTCTAAAATTAAAAAGCTTATAATCTTTTAATATGTTTTAAAATAAAAATTTAATTTTACATTACATAACGATTGAATAAAAATAAACAAAATAAAACAAAATAAAAATTTATTTTACTTTACATAGCAATTAAATAAAAAATTATAAACTTAAAATTATACGAAAGTGTACAATGTTTATTATATATATAATGTTTAAAAAACATGTATATAATGTTTAAGTATATATATATATATATATATATATATATATATATATATATATATATATATATATAATGTTTTTTTAATTATATAATGTTTAAAAACAAAACATAATTGTCATTTAATAAAATGTTTATTTTTATTATTATTATTTTTTATATAACAATGTTTATATTTTTATATATAACAATGTTTTTTTTATATGTTTATATTTTTATATATAACAATGTTTTTTTTTTTTATATATATTTTTATTATTTTTATATATAACAATGTTTTATTAATTTTTAATTGTTTTATTAAAAACAAATTAAAAATAAAAATAAAAAAATAAAAATAAAAAAATAAAAATTAAAAATTGTTTTATTAAAAAAATAATTTATTAAAAAAAAATTAAAAAATATAAAAAAAAAATTAAAACAATAAAAAAAATTAAAAATAAAAAATAAATTAAAAATAATAATAATAAATAAATAAAATAAATAAAAAAGCAAACCATGCTACCTCGATTGCGCCGCCAGTGTCGACCTCCCACCTAGCCGGGGGCACGAGGCGCGTGGCGGCCCGTGGCGCGCCGTGACGTGCGCCCGTATGGCGTGGTCGACAATAGCATGGTTTGTTTTTTTGTTTTTATTTTTTAATTTTTTAACTTTTTTTTTAAATTTTGTTTTAATTTTTTTTCTTTAAATTTTTTTTTTTTTTTTTAATTTTTTTAATAAAACAATTAAAAATTAATAAAACATTGTTATATCTAAAAATAATAAAAATATTTAAAAAAAACATTGTTATATATAAAAATAATAAAAATATAAAAAAAAACATTGTTATATATAAAAATATAAACATTGGTTCGAAACGCGTGACAACGTTCCATTATATGTGATTATTACGAAAGAGATTTTCTGATTAAATATAAACATTGTTATATACCAAAAAAATAAAAAAACTATATAACAATACAACTATATATATATATAACAAAAAATAAATAAAGAAAAAATAATTAAGATTTAAAATTAAAAAAAATAAAAATAAGATTTAAAATATATATATATATATAAAAAATCAAAAAATTCTCAAATAAAAAAAAAAAAAACATTAAAAAACATTTTAAATAATGAAACAACGATATATTTATGATAAAAAAACAAATAAGAATGTTATAATATTATTATTTTTTTTGGCAATGATAATTTTATGATTTTATGAATAAAACCTGGATCATAAAAAAAAATTCTAATTTTTAATAAAACATAAAAAAATTGGTTCTTTATTTTCTTCCACTAAAAAATTATAAAAAAATTATGGTTTTTGAACCTAAAAACCTTAAAAAATAGTTTTTGGACACAAAAAGTATGAAAAACAAATTTTCCCCAAATCGTCTTTAAATTGACGAGAATAGAAGAAAAATAACCTTTGAAATGCATACTTATCCTGCAATGCAAACACAACGCCTCCACAAAATTACGAATAGCAACACAACTCCTCCAATGCCAATGTAATGCCTTCACCAAAGTTATCAATGCCAATGCAACACCTCCAAAAAATTACCAATAGCAACACAACACCTCCAATTCCAATGCAATGCCTCCTGAGATTACGATACCAACGCAACACCTCCGAGAAATTTGCTCTAGCAAATACCATAAAACTTGATGTGATGTGATGAATAGAAACAATCATTCTTATTATATAGCGAATATTGTCGATTCAGTTCTTGTTTAACGAATGTGGGATTAAAATTTCAAATTTAAAATATTTACATTTAGTTTATTATAGTTCATACTATAGTTAAAATACTTAATATTTGCATGTAGTTATCATAGTTAATATTTTATTTAATATTTACACAATAATAATATTTGAATGTTAGATAATTCAAATATAATCTAGGATTAAAAATTAAAATATGAAATACTTACATGTAGTTAATTATAGTTAATATTATAGATAAAATAGTTAATATTTGCATTTAGTTATCATAGTTAATATTTACATGTGTAACAAATGTTTAAAATCATGGGATTAAATTTTAAAATCTAAAATATTTACATGTAGTTAATTATAGTTAATAGTATAGTTTAAATAGCTAATATTTACATGTTGTTATTTTTGTAAAAAATATTTACATGTAGTCAATCTTAAACCATTCAAATAAGAAAATTATTTTAGTTTCGAGGCATGCATGAAAGGAATATTTTGTGGATATTTTGAATAGAAAGTATGGTGAAATATTTGAAGACCAACGAGTTTATTAATAAATTTTGAAATATATTTAGATGAATATAACGTAAGTTTAAAATTTAAAATTTAAAATATTTACATGTAGTCATTATAGTTAAAATAGTTAATATTTGCATGTAGGTATTATAGTAATATTATAGTTAATACTTACATCTAGTCAATGTTAAATCATTGAAATAAAAACATTATTTTAGTTTGGAAGACATCACATGATAGAAATATTTTGTGGATATTTTGAATATAAATATCGGTAAAATATTTCAACACAAACGGTTATTAAAAAATGTTAAATACATTTTTTGACTAATATTTAATACTAAATATTTGAAATGAAAATTTTGGAGGGAAAATTTTTTGTAAATTTTGGGTGAAATTTTTTAGCGAATTACATTTTGGAGGAAAATTTGGAGGAAATTTTCGATCTTTAAGCTATATATTGTAAGTGGGAAAGGGTAGCATCATTCGACCTATTCTTGTTGAAAGCCATGGTTTCTTACGATGGCGAATTTTCTTTGTCTGACATCAACATCTTTGTCACGCAACAAATCTATTCGAGTGATGAATATAACGGGGAGTTCGTTCACCATGAATAGAGAGTCAAAAAATGGAAACTTGGTCGTAATCCTAAGAATGATGAAAAAAATTGATGAGGCGAAACAAAATGAAATTTACGTAAATCGGCGCTAGTTATACCACTTACTCTTAATCTAAGGATTATGAAAGCAACGGTGATGAAGGGCATGATGAAGAATTTCAGTCAAAAATTTCCACTTCGTCCTAATCCCAAAGGATTATGAGGACACCATTGATGAAGAGGGAGATGAAGAATATCCACTTGACTTAATCTAAGGATTATGCGAGAACAACAAATGAAAGAGGGGAATGAAGAATACGCGAGTCAAAATATCCCTCTTGTCCTAATCTGAGAGTATGCTAGCACCTTGATATGAAAGGAGATGTAATTTTTGAGGAGTCAAAATATCAAATTCGTCCAAATGCGTAAGGATTGTCGAGCACCAACGATGAAGGGGCGAAGTAATGTTTCGGATTCAAAACATCCCTTCGTCCCAATCCTAAGGATTATGCAAACACCACTTATGAAGAGGAAATGAAAAATTTCTGACATCAAAATATCTCTTTGTCCTAATCCTAGAGTTAATACAGCACCAACGATGAAGAGTGGGATGAAAAATTCGAGTCAATTTTCACTTCATCTTGATCACAAGGATTGTATCGGCTACAGATGAAGAGGGAATGAAGAATTTGCGAGTCAAAATATACTTCGTCCTAATCATAAGGATTATGTCGACACCAACGAGAAGAGGGAATGAAGAATTTACTTTGACATCAAAATATCCACTTCATCCTAATCCTAAGGATTATGCAGCCACCAACGATGAAGCCGGGGATGAATTTTCAAAGCTAAAATTTTCACTTCATCCCTGTCATACTTGATTATAATTTAACCAACGATGAAGGGGGGATATATAATTTCCAATAAATATAGATTCAAGACGTTACTTATTCCTAATCCTAAGGATTATGAGAGCTTCGGTGAAGGGGGGCGAGTGAAGAAATTCTGGTAGATACAAATTCAAAGCTTCCACTTATTCCTAATCCCAAGGATTATGAGAGCACTGTGAGGAAGGGGAGGATGAAGAGTTTCTTGCAAATGATAATTTTAGAGGCACGGATCTGAATATTGCATTTTCTACAAGTGACCATTTCAAAGACACTCATGGTGATGAAAATTGAATCCTCCAGGGAAGAATTTGAAAGCATGGGTCGAATGGTGAAGAATTTCTTTTGAGTCGGGGTTCTGAAAGTGCCGATGATTCTTGTGAAATGTTTTCTTCAATTGATGATGGTAAGAAAATTTTTCCGGAGCAATGATGTTGATGAATTTCTTAACTATGTTGAGGATGATAGTAGGATAATATTCCTCCTAATGGTGATGAAACTACTTTTACAAAGGATGATGGAATGATGAAGTCGTTAACGAAAATGTGCAATAGGAGTAGGATTAGACTTTTTCATATCAATCCAAAGCATTCTAGTTATACGAGCGAGGACACAATATCTCACAAAAAGTTTTGTTGTTCATTTGATTTCAAGCGAATGTTGTCGAAGGGATTGCTTGAAAAATATGGATTTCAACTTTGTTTTGGAGAAAAGGAAAACATATATGTCAGTGAATAAAAGCATGCAAAATTCATATTTAGTGGGTTGCATGCAATCTACTAGCGGGTTATGATTATCATATTGGGAATGTATTGCTTTGCGAAAAGTCATTTCAAAATGTTGCGTTCAATTGGTAATTGTCGTTTGTCGAGAATCTAGGATAGATTGGAAAGGGATCCCACATATTATTCGGAAGCACGTTATAAATGGGAAGTGGGGCCGTTTGCAAATGTTTGCTAAGACATGGATGAAAGACTTCTTTTCAAATCATGGAGAGTGTATGCCAAATAAAGACCTGATACATATTCGAGGATAATTTCTCGAGATGAGAAATATTCATGTTATACAAAGATTATGCGAGAAGTTGTTAGGAGATTGGTAATTTTATTACATGTATTCTTATTTTACAAGGATATGGAAAACTGAATTCAACAATGTTCGTATTCCTAAGAGGACAAGGATGGGGATTTGCGGCCACATGTGCTTCTCTTAAAGAAAAAGAGATAAATGTCGGGGTAGAAAGAGGTATGTGTTCAAAATATTGTTTTTTAAATTTGATACTTATCAAGAAATTTATGAAAATATATTTATTCATATGTTTCTTTTATTTTATGTCGATTCCATTGTCAAAGAACTTCAAGACCATCGCAATCGGCAAACGAAGTGAAAGGAAAAAGTTGTATAAACATTGAAAGAAGTGTTATGATCATCCAAATAAATATACGGGATTGATAATTGATGGTATGGACCAAAGAAAAAACTTCTTCCACATTTTGTCCAGCACGCTAAAAAAAAAAAAAATTACAAGAGGAAAATTTCATTAGTTCACTTGGTTGATTGTATGGTATTTAATGAGAAGATGTTTCAAGAGTTTTCTTCACAACTCCAAATATTCACAATGATGCAAATACGACCATAACTATAATCCATGATGTGGTTACTCATTGGTGCGGGATTCTTCACGAAGTTTTGTATTACGATTAGACAACGCGAGTCGTGAGAACAAAAATCAAGTTCTTTTTGGGTATCTAAACATGCTCGTTGAATTGGGGATTTTTAAAAAGATAAAGGTTGGTTTCCTTCTTGTTGGGCATACTCATGATCATATTGATCAAATGTTCGGTCGTTTTTCGGTAACATTGAGGAGGAAAGGTGTTGGGAGAAATTTGTGCATCATTAATTGAATGTATTGAAATCGTACATTCCCGAGCACATTTTTTCATGTGTTGGAAGAAACTATTGACATGCGAAGGTTTATTTTTGGATCGTATGGTGAGGAGAAATGCATTGAACAACTTAATGACATTAGCTTCCGGCATCAATTTCGTATCAAAAAAATTGATGGGATAACATATATGGAGACGAGAACTATTCAGCTTGTTGAAGAATGGGGACCATCATCGGGTTTAGCATATTTGAAGTTCATTCCGGAGGCGTCCAATATTTTCATCGAAAGATATTGTTATTACGGTAAGTTGTTGAACTCCATAATGCACGAAGGCGAGAAGAGAGACATAAATTAATGCACAACGAATATCTAGAGAGAAATTAAAAGATGTATTAGAGATACATATGAGTACTTTGATGTTCTTGGAATTCGGTTTGGTATGATCTTTTTTCGGTAATCGAAAGTGATATGATTTCAAGATCAATAAATGGGGATAATGCTTTTTATGACTCCTTTTTTGGCCACAAAATATGCCAAATGAACATGAACATCGGGAAACACAATGTTGAACAACAACGGCCTCAAAGGCTTATTATTAATTCCCCACGAGGTAGAGGAAAAGAGAAATCTATATTGGTTAGAAGATCACGGAGCACAACGTGAAGCTGTAGAAGTGCTACAAGGGTTTTGTGCGAAGGGATCTTAAGGAGGGTTGCATGATAAGCAGTGTTAGAAAATGAAGATCCACTTGGCTATCCATTATGGATTGCGAGTTATAAAGGTCATTAATGAAAATGAAGAATTCTGAGATGTTGATGTACATTGGTATGCCACAGTACCCACCCTTTCAATGGTGTGTACGAAGCCGGAGATGGTAGTGGAAAAAAGAATTGGCGAGAAAGAGAAAAATAAAGGGCACAAATGTAAATCTTTCTTTGCCTGAGATGTCTTAAAATTGGAGGATGTTGACATACTTGTGTATGACTTCAATTTGACAAAGAGGAATGTGAGTTTGTAGACCATAAATATTTTGAAGAAATTGCTACCAGAACAGTGCTGTTGAGATGGGACTCTACGGAAATGTAGACATAGATCTACAAGACTTTTGAACTCTAAAATGGTGGGCATTCATGTTGACTCGGATGGAGCCTTTAGTTGATGAAAGAAGAATATGGATCATCTTAATCTGTCGAGCCATTCATCTAAAGATGCAGAGTTATGATGGTACGCAAAACCTATGGTTGATTTTGAATAACTATCTAAGACACTTTTATGTAATTGATGTTTGCATGGTAACTTGAAATAAAAATTTTGACTTCCATCTCATTTTTCATGAGGTTACAGAGACATTTCTATGTTTGTTGGATTATATGTTTTAATTATGAAGAATTCATCTCTTTAGAATATCGACAATGCAACAATGAATTACAAAAATAATTTATGTTATATTCAATGTACCAATGTTGATATTTTAATTATAAGTAAAATAGAAAATAGAAACTAATGTTGAATTTTTAGATTATGCGGTGATATTACCATGATATTATGTATTGTTACCATTTGGTATAAGATACTTTTAAATTTTTAATAATTATATGTGTCATTGAAAGGGAACACTTTGTTTTGATACTTCGGATTTTTGGGTTTTGGTTGAAATTAGATTTAAATTTGTCTTATGCTAAGATTTGAAAAAGATAAGTTTTTATCCTTTAAAAAAATTAAAATTACTCTTGCCCATTTCTGTTCAATGATAATTTTTTCATTTACTTGTTCATTTTTAAAATTGTTTAAGTCTTATAATTTTCCATAATTTCATTGTTCAAGTATGTTGAAAACTTAAGATTGAAAAACTTTAGATTTACAACTTGTCATTAAGGTTTTTATGCGCTACCAAATTTTATCTTTAATGTTATGGTTGACAATAATTACAATTTTGGGGTTGTTTAGAGTCAAGATATTTTATGTTTAACAACATGGATGAAAATTGTTTGAGATGATAAGCCCTTAAGACATGTATTTGTTTATCTTTAACATTATCCATAAAAAAATGTTAGAAATTTACAATTTTAAAAAATGTCCTAATATGTTGTCTTTAATTCCATTGTTACAAGTGTCAAAATTATGACACAATTTTTTTTTTGTTATTCCGGCATCTATTTGGTTTTGTTTTGAGGGTGTTCTTTCAATCCTTTTTCAACAAACAATTTTTTTAGCACCAATTTTATAAAATGTTGAAATTTGACCTTAAAAAAACCAAGTCGTTAGAAGACACACTTTTTGTTTTTGGGGTTTTTCATGTTTTGGAGACTTTTTGGGCTAGAGTTCTAGTTTTGAGGTCGGAGTTACCTATTTCATCGGTAACGGTGTTCACAACTTATTTGTCATATCTTGTATACCAGGTCATTGACTCCAATGTTTCATGACACTTGCCTCTATTAATGCTCCAAGTCCATCGTCATTGAATCTCGACTATCCACAATCTTCCTCCTGGTGATCATAAGTCCATCTATCATCAACACATAGGGACTTATTCCTAGGTCTCCTCGACTCTCTTGTGACTTGTCTTCCCACTATAGTCTTCCTATGTTGCTCCGATGAATATTAACATAGGGGAGAAGGGTTTCCACTATCATCATCAAATATCTCTTCTCTAATGATAAACATAAGCTCCAACAATCTCTTGCTCCTAATGGAAAAACCTTGAGCTCTAATATACCTCCTCTAGTATCCTTCTTAGTCCATTAAGGAGATGCTTAGGCTACCCATACTTCACCCAACTCACTTTTCCAAAGTAATTTTGGTTCAATTCTCTAGGGCTACTTTGGACACTTACTTGTTTCCTTCACCATACATAAGATGTCCAATACCTGTCTAAAATTAGTGCATCTCTCAACTAGAAATCTATCTCAACATAAAACCATCACAAACACATACCTTAATTTTTCATGGGATGATGTGTATTTGTAGGTCCACATTCCTCGTTAGGGCTGCAACGAAGCATTGATACTGTACTTCCTTCATATCCATGACTTATCCACAATTGTGACCTCTCTCCAAACAAATATATCCACCCTTTATTGTAGTTTTGGGCTATACATCCCAACAAGCCTCCATGTCTACCTATACTTAAGGAGTTTAAGGTCTATGTCCTATTCTTCTCCTCAAAATAGCCTTTTGCCCCACTGTCCAAGCCACACAAGGTCAGCGACCTACTTGAATTGAACACCAGGAGATGCAACCAAAGGAAAACCTCTCTAAAATCACTCCAAAACACAACATAAAAACTACCCATACCCTCGGTACATGCTCTCTTCTTGACTCATAGACACTGCATCGGTCTGTCCTCATCCTCCTTCCTCCTCTAAGCTATGGTTTCCTTAGAGATTGTTTTATATGAAAGATGCTCCTTGGATGATGAGAAATGCATCTCACATCTCTCCAATTTATACCAAATCATGTGATGTCAAAAATAGTAACTTGTGGCACTCCTAACACATCAAGCTGAGCATCTTTAAGGCACCACATTAACTTGATAGCTACAATAAAAAATTAATATCTCCACTTAGAAAATTCATATTTCGATGATTTTCTATGCATTTGGTTTGTCTCGACATCCTCTATCATTTGTATCCCTCACATATTCACACCCACACACTCGGGTCAAAGCCCACATCTCGGGTTCCATGTCCCTAAAGTCCTTTTTGTAAGCACTCCCACCTCTGAAAACCCCAAACCCTAGGGCAGGTACCTCCCAAGCTACCAAAAATCAATAGTTGATACTTAGATTCATGTTTCGTACAATACTTTGATCTAGGCTAAGTTAAATGAGGTAATGCTACTAGTTGTAAAAGGGCCCATCAACCCTTTTATTCATCTCCCTGTGTGTTTCCTAGCATAGTCTAGTGTGTTTATTATAGCGTAATTATACCCTAGTTCATTTTTTAAGTCGCTTTATTTTTAGATCGATTGTATAATACTTGAAGCATGATTTCAAGCTATGTGATAAATATATCTGTAGAAATTGTGTATATTGAAGCAACATAAGTTTCATTCGTCTCGATAATCTAAATATGGTTGTATTGATTGCATATTATATACATATAGTGCACATGTCTTGTTTGTTGCAACTATTTTTTCTATTTAACTTGTGTCATGTTTTATTATATATCAAATATATATCGAGTGTGGTATTTTCAATTGACGTGTAAGTCTCGGGTTTGATTGATAGTGTTCATGTTCGAGAATAACACGAGAAAAAATACTTTGTCTTTTGATAATTTTGATATATGAAAGACGATCTTATGGAAATTGGATTCATAACCTATATATATAATCTTTAATATTTGTATTCTGATATAGGGTTCCCTTTATTTTAATTATATCTAGCATACGAAGTAACGAGTTTGTATAGAAAGCACATAAATTGGGTATATGAAGGATTTCATTTGGTTTATAATACGGGCATGGTTTGAAATGTTTAATATTTGCATATAATATGAACTAATGTGTTGTTCTCTAGTATATCAAATGAATGATTAATTGCTTCTTGCTCACGTTGTAATTTGTAATACATAGATTTAATACTTATATTATAACCATCGTATTAATTACATGGGTTCTTAACAAATTAACATATTTAATATATGACCTTTATCATGTCTTGCACCTTGCCTAAAACACACGATAGGATTTCATGCACATAACAATATTTGTTAATGAACCTAGCTTTGATATTTTATAAGGATACATAAGCTTGTGTTCTAGGTTTTGCTTTTTCAACACTACATGTAGTTGGTGGTTTTGAGAGTCTTTTGTTGCATTGATTCTTTTGTTTCCAAATTACTTTGGATTTGTAGGAGATTGATCACTAATTTATCCTATAAATCATTGAAACCTTTCATGGTTGTAGGAACTGCAGTATCCTTGAGTGTGAAAGACTATAACCCTTGAGGGAAGGGATTTGTGGCCGCGGGCTTACTTGGTCCCCATAGTTTAGGGTTTCTATTAGAAAATTAGAGTAGATAATCCATCATTGAGAGAGCCTAGTTCTAGGTTATTCTTTAGATGTTTTTGATGATAAACATACTATTGAGAGAGATTATTTCTTGTAACAAGCCTTGAAATATGAATTCAAATGATAGAGACCCTTTTTAGAGTGTCTTTTCAATATGATTGCTACGAGTATAGGAATAGGAGATATACTAAAGGAAAGACCTAGAAGTATCCTGTGGGAATTTGAATGGACTTACATAAGACATTGTTCTTAGTTTTTTTCCTAGAGACTAAGCAGAAGTGATACCAAATATAAGCTTTATTGCGGTAGTTGAGTAGGGAATATTACTAGTGTCCATACCTCCACATATATTGTGTAACACCTCTAAGCCTATGCTCACAAATTGAAATATTTTTTTGTGAATTTGTTGTCATTTAATTCACCCAACATTTTTGCGTTTTTTGGGGAGGTGCTCGAGATATAAGAACACATTGGTGATGTCTGATTTTTGTTTATTGGATTCCATAGAGATTTAAGAATCATAGGAATTGGAAGGTAAGACGAGAGGTAAGAACCTACGTGACAATTTTTGTGAGTACCACGAGTCATGGTCGCATTGGTAAGCACATGTTTCTTTTATTTATGCAAGTGATTTCTTTTAGCTAACATTATGAACTAAGAACTTGTTGATGACGGAGTTCACAATAGTATCTAGAAGCTCGTGAGTGTGGTTTGTTTTTATGATTTGAGTTTTCTTTCTGTTTTCTAGGATGTATGAGTAGAGGTAGGCATAAATATATGTTGGAAATGCGAGAGATGGGTTGAGTCAATATTTTAATTTTATTTAAAATTTAGTATAGCATTGACCAATGACATCACATCGAGAAATACCTGAGAATTATATGAACGATGTGTCTATATTATAAGTGAAGGCATAACTTTTGAGTTTTACCAACTGCAACTAGAAAGGGATAAAAGCTTAGATATTTAGCGGTCACTAATGGGAAAGAGATACAACCCTTGGTTTTACCAACATCCACTAGAGAAGGAGTTGACAACCTCTTGAAGGAAGCTACAACGTCACTTGCCTAGCACCATCCTACCACCCTTAA
Organism: Pinus albicaulis; assembly: GCA_034641835.2. Classification (NCBI taxonomy): domain Eukaryota; kingdom Viridiplantae; phylum Streptophyta; class Pinopsida; order Pinales; family Pinaceae; genus Pinus; species Pinus albicaulis. The sequence goes on along the minus strand of CM076570.1, from coordinate 1,419,389,665 downwards.
CAATAAAATATACTCTTGGGCTCCCATGCCGGGGATAATTATGCAAATTACAGCAATACTCAACAATTTCCAATAATATGTATGTAATGGTGTTCTCCTACTCAGCTACTATTGCTCACCCGATTTTGTTTCCTTGTCTTATCATCGATGAACTTGTACCCATGCGCAAATTCACATACTCGGGATGATTTTTCAAACACAACTCAATGTTCCTTTAATGTGCCCTTTACCACCTTCTAACTACCTCAAACTCAACCTCTTACCAACCCATTGCCACTGTCATATGTGATCATGATACGACAAACAAATGATATCCTTTAAGTCATCGACGACTTTATCCCATGTCCTTTGTCATGACCAAATTTCTTGCTACTATAGTGCTCATCAAAAGTATGTAATCCAAAAACAAAATAAATCTAACTCATACCCCTAATTGGCTACTCTATGTGCCTTAGAATATAATTTAGATGGCTCGAGATATCCCTCCTGCATTCTACCTCAAAAAGGCGAGTTATGCGCACTCAGCGAGGGTGACTTCGAAAGGTACGCACTCGGGCTTACTACATGACTAATGTTAATGTCACGCTCCTAAATACAACTTCAGGATTACTGCTCCAGTGTTCCTTTGATTTTCTATAAATGGTAACTTTGTTTTCCACGAGGTTTTCTTGAGAACAAGTTAAAATCTACTGCAGAAAATCTTGAAATAGCTTCCTGAAAGAATGATCTCGGGATGACCTGCGAAGTTGTCTTCCAGCTACTACCCTAACTGAGGCTCGCTGGTTCTCTTAATAAAACTACGAAATATACTTTGGGTTAGGGTGAAAAGTTACGTCAAAGCAGGGATTTGTTTACCACTTAAACTAGCTGAGGTCCTAGGATGGGGTCCTTTTAGAGAAACTACTAGGTTAAGGGAAACGATGGATAAATATCCCAATGTCACCTCGGCTAAGGCTATACGCTCTTTACGAACTTTCGTCACTCGAGAGTTTTCTGGTATGAGGGGGAATCACTAGATGAATGGATCAATGAAAGGATGAAAGGTGACTTCCAAGAGCTCATTCACAAGAGAGGCTAAAAATATGGCTTTATTGCTAGCCGAAAGTAAAGGTGACGCTCCTGAGGAAAGGATAAGAGAGGATTCTTAAGACTAGGGTTTGGGAATATATCTTTTCAATCATTTTCCTATGCCGATGGATAGTGACGCTATGTGATCTTTGTGAAATTAGATTCATAAATTTGCTGAGACCATGAAAGACCAAGTGAGACCCAAAATTAGGTCAAGGTTATGGAGTTGATCAACCAAGGAGGGGCTTGACCTAATTATGGAAGAGAAGAGGATTAAAGGGAAAATTTATTTTTTAGAATTTAATCACGCAATGATCCCAATGAGGACAACGGCGAGGTAAATCTATGGATAAAAACAATCCTTGAGCTAGGGCTTACTATATCTCGAGATCCCACCATCAAAATTTCTTGAAATTTGGAGGGCCTATAGAGAGAAAAATCTTTCAAAGTTATGGACAAGAGATTAAAGTTTTTATGTACTAAAATGGGAGAAACATGATGTGCTAAGTGACCTATGGAGGTGAGGCCTAGACGAGAGAAGGAGAAGGTGAGAAAAATATTCTTTAAAGTGATCACCTATGGAAATTTTGGTGCCTGTACTTTGGGAGAGATGGAGTCCAAAGATAATTTATTGTGTGGAGAGGAGTTTACCCAATCAAGGAGGCCTTCAAGCAACTTCACATGGCATTAAGGCGTGAGAGTAGCTACTTGAGGTCTTTATACTTTGATATGCAATAATTGATGACTTATTAATATGTACTTAGCAAAAATAAACTTTAGGAGCATTTTTCCCATTCATACATGGCCCATGCAGTAACGTGCAATGCTACAAGATGTGAAAAATCCCCAAAATTTCACATAGAAAAGCAATAAATTTCAGACTTGTATGGCGAAAATCAGCAACATTCATATGACAAAGTAAATAACAAGAATAAGCATGAAAAGTATCACTTACATGTACAAAATGAGTATGTCCCAAATCCTCAGTGAAATTATGCCAACAATGAAGCTCCAAGCCAAGGGAAATAGATCCAAACATAAAAATTGATCCATGCAATCCAAACCCGTCCTCCAAAGAAATGGAATGAAAAATTCTCAAGTAGCTACTAGAAATCCCAATCCAAGTGATGATGAGAGAAATTAATCACTTATCATATATTTATACCATATCTAATGAGTTTTATTTTCCTAATTGGCCTAATTAAGCCCCAAATAACAAAATAATGTGCAATAATAACATTCCTTGGTGACGAAGCCCATGAAGATAGCTCCAATAACATAAACACAAGCCTCTCAGGGGGAAAAAATGATCAATAAAATGAGTCGTTGGGACTTTGAAGAGGTAGAATGAAGTTTAGAATGTGTCATGGTGAGAAAATGGACTCCCAACATAGTGGACAAGGAGTTGGCTCCTTGTTTTCCAAGCAAAGTCCCTATGGTGCTCCAAAATGGATTGAAAGTGCTTGTAAACCATTTGTAAGGGCTAGGATGATGACATCTTCCCTCCCTTTGTCTCCATATAATGAGACACGTCCTCATACGGACACGAAACATCTGCGAGTGTATGGTGAAAGTGTGGAGCCAACTAAGCATGGTGAAATAGGAGTGTCATCCTCATCCAAAAATTTGGAACATGAGCAATATATGAGCGGTGTTGGGGATCTATGAAGTAATCCTTGCTATGGTGGAGGCCCATTTCTCTCAACGCTCACCCTACAAGTGCCAATGTGGCCCTCTGAGAGGGATAGGGCCAGTATAGGGAGACCAAGCAAATGGAGACGCCACTGCAATCTTGCATAAGATCCAATGTATCCCCTTGCCCTCGATGCAAAAAATCATTAGAATAATCAAGTAAAAGAGCTTACAAGTCATGCAACCAATGGGGAACTTCATGGTGGCATTCCCTTCCATAGTAGGCTTTGGCATGCACGGGTGTCTCAAGCACAAAAGGGGGTTAATGAAGGGCCCTATTAGGTGGTTTCATGCGTTAAAGGGGGTGACACATCCATGGTACATCCATTAAGTGGTAGGTGGAAAGTGATATAGTTGTGGAACAGTGGAGATTAGGGAAATATCTAAACCACATGTCATGGTACAAGGGTATCTATAATAAAGGGAAGCACACGACTAGGTATATTAGTGTAGGAGGGAAAAAATCATGGTATAGGAGTTACCCCGAGCCTTTGCTTTTCCACCTTCTTCATATTCCTTTTTCCTTTGATTTATTTTCTTCATAAATCCTCGGGTATCCGAAATAGGAAGCATCATGTGTAGTATATAACATTGGATACCCCCTTAAGGTGTGATATTTCATCACCCACCAAGTATTGGCATAATCATGGGTTCATTAATGATGGAGGGATCATATATGGCCCATGAGAGCTAGGGTGATGACCTTGATAAGGGGTACAACTCATGTTTGTCCCATGTGCTAAATTTGTATGTCCTAGCCATATTTTTCATTTTGTGGTACATTTCCTATTGAGAGTGGTCGAGAAAATATCATTTTTATTTTCTTTTTAGCCGCATCAACCTTTTGTACACATCGTTCCGGGCCGACTCAAGGAGTGGACAAGGGAGGAGGAGGCTAACCTTATGTGGACCCATATGGGAAAAGAGATGAATGGGACTAAAATGAGTGGAAGGGAGTGATGTATATGGTATCGAGAAGTGGAACCATACCTGACCAAAATCAATATTTCCCATTTATTTCCAAAACTAAATCTAATGGCTAGTAAAGGAGATCCCACGGGACTCGGGTACAAGGCTAACCATGAAAATCGGGCGGTGGAGACAAGACTACGGACCTAACCCACTCATCACGCGAATCCCCCCACCAATCCCATGCCCAAAATTTCCCATTAGAAGTAAGGAGAATTACTTAACCATACCAACGAATGTCATATCTTCGGGGGGTGGAAGGCCACCTTGAGCACACGATCAAAACAAATGGGCGAGGGAATACATGGTTGGCTTAGGCGGCAAAGAGAATGTCACATCAATCTATCTGGTGTTTGCAAGGGGTTGTTGGCTACAAGCTGAGGACCATCTAGGATAAAGAATTTCTTCTATGCATACTACTCATAGGTAGTGGGTAGTGGGTAACATTTGGCTCCAATTGGGAGATGAAATCTCGAGAAAAGGTGCACAAATATACTCAAATGAGAGGTCATGAGAACACCTAGAATCTCTTGGTACCACATGCACATATTACTGCACATATAAAATACCAAGAACATGGGGCCGCATGCTTTTTTGGTGTCTTATGATCACCCATGCTTAATTTTAGGCCCTGAAAATAAAAAAAAGAAAGTAAAAATATAAATTTAATGTAAATGTAGCTAATCTATCATGAAAATATCATATGATGTTAGTTCTAATGAGAAAATCAACATGCAATGCATCCTACCCTAACATGCATATGGTACAAGGCTAACGCTAAGTGTAATCATAAAGCGAGTGCAACCAACATATCATCGAATGAATGTAAATATTTTTCCTATATGATTACTCATGCAACAAATTCCAAAGCGAATTTTTAACATAATTGCATGGAGGATGATGTGGGTGGGAGGAAAAAAAATATGAATTGCATTCGAGGTAAAAGGAAGTTCTAGGAAAAGGAAAATGAGTCGATCTAGAAATGTAACTCTCCTTCAAGAATACGATGGAAGAATGAATGATAACATATGAGAATTCTGCATCCGGCCCCTTCTTCATAATTCTATGCCTCATGGATACCACGAGTTAAGATGGGAAGGAAAAAGGGACCCAGGGACATGGAAAGGGACAACAAATTGGTTTTTCAATGGGACAATTATATTCACAATCCCAAGGGTATGAAGGGGAAGGATGGATGCTTCTAATGGATGGTTCTTCCTCAACATCATACCTAGTAGGGGAAATGGATCATCGATAATGGTGCTAATGTGAGAAATGGAAAGTTATGGGCTCGGGGGTAATGTAGCTATTCTATCGGGATGTTGGGAAGGTATGGGAAAACAAGGCCTTCATCGGTGTTGTTAATGGTGTCATAAACGGGGCACGGAATTTCCAAAACCTTCTTCATGTGAGGGAAAACCATGATCCTCTCTTTCGATGTTGTGAGTAGGCATATCATTATGAGTAATGTCTTGAAGAAAAGAAAAAATCAATTCCAACACTCATTTTCCATGTCGGTGTCATAAATAGAGTCGCTTTGTTAAAATGATGGTTGTCCACATCCATTTTCCCTCATTAATGCATAAGAAATGATAAATGACATACTGCACGATAAGCCACAATACTCATATCTTCAAACCAACTCTTTTGATTGTAAGCCTCCATTTCATCTGCTCGGCCTCATTATATTCAATGGGGCTCTCACTCATGTCATGCACATTCTCAATCCTTAGGTATGCATCTTGAAGGTCCACTCTGTGGCATTATGGCTATCATGATATTCTTTATATGGGTCCCCTTATTCCTTGTATTCCTCACTTTTTAATATGGTCCTTCACACTTGAACTTTATTCAATGTCACGTTGATCATCAATTGATTACATTGTGTGGGGCTTTGTGATTGATTATAATTTTTTCATTGATGAGGGTAAGTCGGAATATTAAAAGTACGAGGTTAGACCAGAAAATTCGGGAGAGAGGACTACGATCCTTCTGTAGGTGCACATTATTATGTAGATTTGTTCTTGTGTTGACCTATGAAACACGACCTCGAATTCACTATCCATGTTCTCTAATAAATCTTCATAAAAATCAACATATTTGTCCACAATGTTTTGTAGTTCTTGAAGGTCTTGATCATTGAGTTTTGAAAATGGAGAGCCAAGGGTAATTTGATTTTGACAATAATTCATTTTTCATAATTTTTCATATTATAAAAATGGATTTGCCCGAGGGTAATTTAAATGGATTTTTATATACTTACTTCACCCTACAAGCATTAACCTTGAAGTTCAATGAAGAAATAAGGCTTTTTCTTCCAATGGAGTCTCCAAAGAAATATATGTCAAGACACACGTTCGTATACGCGCAACAACACAAAAATGTTATCGCGCTCGAACTAGCGGGGGGTCTAGGAGGGCATCATTTGAAAAACTACCCAGGTTTAAGGGAAAAAAATGGAGCGATAGCCCAATGTCACTATAGCTAAGGCTCCCTGCTCTTTACGGATTCATGGAGTTGGATGATTCCCAATATGAGGGGGAATCACTAGATGAATGGATCAATGAAAGGATGAAAGGTGATGCCCAAAGCCCATTCACAAGAGAGGCTCAAAAATATGGATTTCTTGCTTAAAAAGAAAGGATAAAGTCTATCTAGGAAAGGCTAAGAGGATTCTTAAGACTAGGTTTTTGGAATATATCTTCTCAAGGAGTTTCCTAGACCAGAAAATCCTTATGGAGAAATAGCCTTTATGCGATCTTTGTGAAACTAGAGTTATAAAGTTGCGAGACCAAAAAATACTAAGTGGACCAAAAATTACGTCAAGGATATGGAGTTGATAAACCAAGGAGGGGATTGACCTAATTATGGAAGAAGAGAGGATCAAAGGGAAAAATTTTTCTTTTGAAAATTGAATGGAATGATCCTAATGAGGACATTAACGAGGAAACCTAGAGGCAATAAATAGTCCTTGAGCTGGGGCTTACTATGTCTGAAGACCCCATCATTGGAATTTCTTGAAATTTGGAGGGCCTCGATAGAAAAAAATTGGCACGGAGTTATGGAAAAGAGATAGAAGCATTTTTTATGGCTATAGCGGGAAGAAAAATAATTCCCTAAGTGACCTATGGAGAGCTGAGGCGAGAAAGAGAAGGAGCCGAGTGAGAAACATATTATTTAAAATTTATCACCTATGGAAGTATTAATGCCTTATCCTTTGGGAGATATGGAGTCAAAGATAATTTATTGTATGGAAATGATTTACCCAATCGGGGGAAGCCTTCAAGAAACTTCACATGGCCTTAGGGCACGAGAGCAACTACTTGAGGTCTTTATACTTTGATATGAAATATTTGATGACTTATCGAGAGTTTATTTAGAAAAAAATTATCTTTAGGAACATTCAACCTTTCATACATGTCCCATGCAATGATGCAATGCTACAGAGATGAAAATTTCCAAAATTTCACATAGAAAACTAGTAAATTTCATACTTGTATGAAAAAAATACAAGTAACATTCATGTGACAAAGTAAATAACAAGAATAAAGATGAAAAATATCATTTAGGTGGTTTCATATGTTAAAGGGGGTGAAAATTCCATGGTACATCCCGACAATTGGTAGGTGGAAATTGATATAGTGGTGGAATGGAGTGGGGGATCGGGGAATCATCCAAACCACATGCCATGGTACATGAGTAGCTATAATAAGGGAAGCCCACACTTTGGTATATGAGTGTAGGAGGAGAAAATTGTGGTACGAAGTTACCCAAGCCATTTTTTTCCACCCTTCTTCATATGCCTTTTTCCTTTGATTTATTTATCTTCATAATTGATCGAGGCTCCCGAGGGAATGACATCATGATGTGTAGTATATAGCGGTGGATATGCCCTTAAGGTGGGGCTATTAATATCCCAATAGGGGTTTTGGATAATCATGTGTTCCTTAATGATTAGAGGCTCATCTAGGGCTCATAGGAGCCATGGTTATGGCCATGGATAAGGCGTAGAGCTCATGTCCTATGTGATAAATTTGTATGTCGCGACCATATTTTGTATTTGTGGTAAATTTCTATTGAGAGTGGCCAAATTATGATTTTTTCTTCTCTTTTTTAGTCGCATCAACCTTCGAGGAATATTTCTAGAGCCCAACCTAAGGTGTGGAGAAGGGGATGTGGAGGCTAACCTGTTTGTGGACTGCATGGAAAAAGAGATGAATGGGGACTAAAATTCACTGGAAGGGAGTTATGTATATGGTATCGGGGAAGCGGGACCATGAAACCAAAATCAATATTTCCCATGTAGTGCAATCCTTAAAGATAATTTCCGGTAAAGGAGGTCCCACGAGACTAGGGTACTCGGCTCAAAGGCCAAACCATGCCCAAAAGTGCCCATGACAAGTAAGGAAAATTACTCAACTATACTAATGAAAGTCATACCTTCGAGGTCGGAAGGATCACCTTCAAACATGCAATCATAAATAATGGGCAAGGGACCACATTGCTAGCTCAGGGTGGTAGAGATAATGGCACATCGAGCTATATGGTGGTTTCAAGGGGTATGTTGTCTACCAGTCGAGGACCGAATCTAGGGAGAGAACTATTCTCCTATGCATACTAACCACAAGTAGTGGGTAACATGCCCGAAATTAATCACGAAAAGGATCCTTAGAAGAATGGGATCTTGCTTCGGGAGGACTACTTGGGACAAAAAAAATAAGATATGTGTATGCCTCCATTCATCTTCGAGTCAACAAGCCTCAAAGATTCAAAACTTTTCCACTTAGAACCTCGAGATAAATACCCTTACATTTAGTCCGCCTCAGGGACCCTTTGCCTTAGAAAATCTCATACCAACCTTAAAATTTTTTTCCTTATATTAGTGAAGATAAGTATTTGATTAATCCTACGTCTAACGAGTTAAAATTCAAAAAAAATTCTTCATATGGAGGCCTCAAGAAGGTCAAATTAGCTTTAGGAAGAGCTTGAGTGTTTCCAATGCAAACAAATTTCTTTTAAGGAGAATTATTCACAAAAAAAATATAGTTTAGATGTGTACAAAAGCATGTGTCTAGATAATCAATACTCCAAATTTTCCTCAAACTTCTTTAGATATTACATTTTTTTTAGCTCGTATAAACAGAATAATATTTTTTGGATGATTCGATCTCCTCTATTACTATTCTCTGGATGCCACGACTAGGGACTATAAATATACCTTGAAGGAGGGTTTATTTTTGGGGATGGCATACCCTTAATATTACAAGAGTTTGATATGAAATAAGCCCTCCAACATGATGACCAAGAAATGAGGCTTAGGTTATATTTAAGAATTAGTTTTTGTGCATTTAAAAATACCTAATTCAAGGCTAACTTTGACAATGATTTTTAGGGAAATTTAATTTTCAAAACTAAACCTTATTTTACGGAAGCTATTAAGGGTTAAGGTCATAATTTTTTGGGGAAAAGGTGTTGGTGCTAAACCCATCCTTGGGGAATCAAAATTCAAACCACTACATCTCTACAACCAAGAGGACCCACAAGGCGTGCCAACTATCAAACGAAATGGTGTGACAAGGAATACCAAATTAGAGTTTCCTTACATCCAAATTCATGAATTTATGGATGCAAATCACCAAAAAAATGTTGGTCCATTCATCCTTTTTACATCAATGAAAATTTATTTCAACAATCTCCCTCTTTTTTCATTGATGTCAACAATCATACTTCCCCTATCTCCATGCTTAACTTCCTTCTCCGCCCTTTAACATCAATGGAAAATGGTGTATTTCTTTTATGGGGTTGCTCCCTTGATGATATTTCTTCTTCAACATGTTTTCTTCTCCAAAACTTAGAGGCTTTTTCATTCTTGCCTAATATGCTTAAGAATCCACTACAAGTCACTTTTGCAATATCGAGTAATTCCCAATGATATGGTATTTAAAGAATTTTGTGTTGTACCTAGATGATAGAGAAATGTGTTTTGTACATTTTTGTTTGGAGAATCCATTAGGATTTCTAACTCTTTCTGCTTGTGAACATGATTTTTAGTGTTTTTGATGATATCCTTTGTAATTAACCCTACTATAAGATTTGCAATCCCTAACCTTATGCCCAAAATTTGTACATGAATAAAAAACAGCCAAGAAATATGCTTTTGGTACCTTAATGAGATAGATTTCCATGATGGTATTTTGAAATTTTTTTTCCATGGAGGAGGTCTAGTCTTTTGTTTGCTCTTCTTGAGGTGTCTTCTAGATAACATTCACATAACTTCTTGGATTAGAAAATTCAAAATTCTTCTAGTATTTGTGTGTTATTTTAACAAAAAAAATCCACTTTCAAGTTTTTTTCTTCAAAATTTTCCTTTGGGGGACTTTGTTCATACATATTCTTCTCTCGAAGGTTATACTGGACTTGCTTTGTTGTAGCTAATAATGTTATCCATCCCTTGCAATATTTTTCAAATTTTTATTGATGTTTTTCACTTCAACCCTTAATGATACAACTTCTTCTTCATTCTTCTCGCAATGTTCTTCATTATTCTTTATTTGGAATTTGATCGACTTATTCAATTCTTCTTGCTTCTTCAAGAAGGGTATTCAAGGAGACAATTTCATCTTTAAGCCTTGTTGATCAAATTTCAGTTTTTTAGCTTGATCAATTCCTCGGATTTTCTTTAAGATGATTTGTCAAAATTTATTCTCTTATTTTTTCCTCTTGAAACTCGGTCTTTAAGTGAGCGACTTTCTTTTAAACTTGTATTGCATAAATATCGTCTAGTCTTTCCCAAAGATATTTAGTTGAGGTTCGTTGTCCCACCTTCTATTTTATAGGATCTTATAATCCTTTTAGAATGGCATCCCTTTGATCTTACATCATCTTCTTTTGAATGCTTTGTGGTTGTATCTCCATTAATAGATGTGAGCCATATATAATCTAGGGATTTCAAAGCAGATCTCCATAGACCAATTCCATAACCCATAGCCTATTCCATCAAACATGAGAGGTGGTGAAGACATGATATTTGGGTCAAATTAATATTCAATAATGACTTCAATATTTTTTTGGCATCATTGCAATGGAGGAGACTTCCTTTTCCTTTTCCTTTTCCTTGGATCATTTGGAGGTTATCCTTTCTACCTTTCCCATATTGTTCTCGAGATCTTCCTTCTATCTATTTGATTTGTGATAATGGAACTTTGCTCTTATACCAATTATTAAAAATACTCGAGATGGGGGTGAATCAATATTTCACTTTTCCTTACAATTTAGTATCAAAATCATTAACTAATAACATCACATCAACAAATACACAAGAATTATATGAACAATTTATTTATATTTCAATGGAAGCTACAACTTCTAGTTTACCGGCTATAACTAGAAGGGCTACAAACCCAATATATTTACCATCCAATATTGGAAGGAGATACATCCTCCGATTTAATAACATCCACTCGGAAGGAGCGACAACCTCTGAAAGGAAGCTACAACTTCTTTGCCTAGCACCACCTTGCCACCCTTAATATTAAAAGATAAAACAAAACTCTTGGGCTCCCATACTAGGAGATAATGACCAAATTACAACAATACTAAAAAAAATTTCAATAATAAAACAATCTAGTCAATTTCATCGTTACTCAACCAATGTTGCTCATCAATTATTGTTTCATTTTATTATCATCAATGAACTTGTACCAATGCAAATTTACATCATCAAGTTGCTTTTTTAAACATAACTCAATGCGCCTTTGGTTTACCCTTTGGCTAGTGTATAACTACCTAAAACTCAACCTCTTACCAACCTAATTCCTTGTCATATATGATCATGATTATTCTAAAAAAACAATTGTTATCCTTTAAGCCATCAAAAATTTTAGATCTACCCCTTGCCATGACCAACTTGCTTTCTGCTATAGTGCACTTCAAAAAGTATGTAATCCAACAACAAAAGGAACTCTAATTCATACATATAATCATATACTTCAGATGTTCCCTAGAATATACTTTGAATAACTCAAATATCCCTCAATTTTTTTTCCTTAAAAATACTGGTTTATATGCTTCAAAATGTGACTTCAAAGGTCTGTTTCAAAATCTACTCCAAACTTCTACAGGGATCGATGTTCATGTATGCTAAAAAATACAACTTCAAGATATGCTCTAAAATGATGCCTTTTATTTTCTCTAGGAACTAAATTTATTTTACGTAAGGTGTTCTTAAGAATAGGTTACAATCAACTTCAAGAAAGCTTCAAATAACACAAACAATGATCTCAATATGACCTTCGAAGTTGTCTTTGGGACTTTCCCTAACTAGGGATGATTTTCCCTAAGAAAAATCCAAAAATATACTTCACGTTAGGGCCAAAATTTACTTTAGATAGGCCCAAAAATAGTCACAAAAAAGGAGCCTTAGAAGAATGGGATATTTCTTCAAGAGAACTACTTCGGACAAAAAAAAGAAGATATGATTATTCCTCATTTTGTCTTTTTGGTCAACAAGCCTCATAGATTTGAACCTTTTTCCATTTAGAACCTCGGATAAAGAACCTTAAATTCAGTCTACCTCAGGGAAACTCTTCCTTACAAAATTCCATACCAACCTTAGAATTTTTGCCTCATATCAAATGAAGATAAGTCTCCGATTAGTCATTTTTTCCAAGGAGTCAAATATTCAAAAAACATTCTTCAGGATGGAGGCATCAAGAAGGATGAATTAGCATTTAGGAAGAGCTTGATTGTTTCCAATGCAAACAAATCCTTTGTTCTAAGAAGAAATTCATCACAAAAAAAATTATTTTAGATGTATACAAAACCCTATGTTAGATAATTAATACTCTTAATTTCCTTGGCCTTCTTTAGATATTACTTAAGAGCTCGACATATATAAAGAGAAAAAACATTTTTTTGATGATTCAATTGACTCTATTCTATCCTTTGGATGCCATGATTAGGAAATATAAATATGCCTTGAAGGAGGTTTTATTTCTAGGGCTAAACATACCTTTAAGAGTACACGGTTTGATATGAAATAAGCCCTCCAAAAAAGTTGGCCAACAAAGGAGGCTTAGGGGTATATTTAAAAAATTATTTTTTTATTCCTTTAAAAAATACCTAATTTAATGCTAACTTTGACAATGGTTTTATAGAAATTTAATTTTCAAAGCTAGACCTTCTTATAGGTGTAGAAAATATCTAACACAACTATAATACCATGTAGAAATTATATCAATGGACTCAATCCAATCATGGAATGTACTAAAACAAGATACTAAATCCTTCTACAACATTTACGGAATATAAATTTTGATCGCTCAATCACATGAAAGTAAGACAAAGAAGTAAATCAATATAGAACACAAGATATTCCTTGGGAAAGAAACTGCTCAAAAACCCTCCATATTTATTGTAAAATCAACCAAGGAATCATGAAACAATACAATGTATTGGTGACCACAACAACCTCATACACTCTACCAATTGCTTACCTGTCGATCTAGGGAAAAAATTGGACAAACACATAGCCAATTATCAACCTACCCTTAGCCTACCCTCGACCTACCCTACTTACGCAATCCCTATAGAATTAAACCCATATTAAATAGGAAATTAATCCTTCCTTGATTGCAAAATTCATCATGGGCTTCCTAAGTTTTGATAAACTTGCACAGGGTAGTTTTCCTAAAACACAAGCGATAGTTTAATTGCCTTGAACCTTTGTCTCAACTAGGTATCCACCGGAATTGACATGCATGCGGCTATAAATAGTGAATCATGAGTTACTTGGGAGATCACTACTTGTGAATTAAATCTATTTTTCATTCACTTGATCTTCCACTAGCTCATCAAACCAGTTAGAACTAGTTAAACTGATTTTTAACTCATTTAATGTGAGTTAACTGATCCCACTCACACTACACTAGTGCTACAAATGCAACTGGACCCCTACAAATAATAGAATCACTCTACATGCCTATCATTTGACCCTCAACTAGAAATTCTTGACCTAACTAAGTCTATCACGCTTATTTAACTATTACAAGTTGTTATGAGATAATATTACAATTAATTTTCCAATTTATTTAAAAATTGGTTTCACACTAATGTGTCACTAGGGATCCATCACTCGTGTGACCTTTGATCCCACACCCGAGTGTGTGTGTTGTTTTCTGGATGACCAATTTCATTGTTTCTGTTGCAAATTTCAAAACTCCCTCTCAACGATAAAGGAATCATTTTTTCTCGATCTAGTACCTCTGGAATGTTCTTGCATGTAACACTTCCTAGTGTTGTTCGCACATGCAACTCTCCCGAAACTAAATAATCTCCAAAAAACTGAATCGAGTATAATGCATCTGTCATTAGATTCTTCGACTAATCGCTAGCTACTGCACATGTCTATTGGAATTGATGTGCTATCGACATTTTCATCCATGCACTACGCACTATCGCCAACATTTGATATGCGCTCCGATGTCTGACACATGTCACTCTAATTTATGTCTTCCAGACATCTAAATCGCATCAATCTAATCGATCCTTCTTGCTATACATCGTAATGTGGGCTCCTCGTAGCCGGGAGTTTCGATCCATGATACACACCATCTCAATGGACCCTGCCCAAATTTCTTCTTGGGATCATATTTCCCACATCGCCCCATCTCACACCCTGTAGGTATAACTACATGTACTCCCTCTCGCCCATCTTGCTCAAAATTTCCCCCCTCCTAGAGGTATCTGTTTTCTTCACCTTATAGATCCACCGGATCCAACCATCGACTTACCCCACTGGTCTTGGGACCACTTCCCATGCACTGTTTCTAATAATGGAGTCATAATCCTCAACGATGGCATCAACCCATGTTGGTTGCTACACTACTTCCTCATAAGAGGATGGTTATGTCATAATACATTCACTCATAAGAGCCATGTATCCAGTGTACCCTGTATGGGGAACTTCTCTGCCTTTCGCTATGATGTAGGTGCACCTACATTCTCTCGTTGAATCTAGCATCAAATCTATCGACCTCTCTGTGCTTCCTACCATTTCTGTTGGATGGCTCGCATGAGTGGTTTCTACTACTCCATGATCCTTCAGCTTGTGGATGCTCCACATCCTAAGGTTCATCCTTTGGAACTAGAGTTCCTCATCTGCATGCAATTCAAGCTCCCCTCTCAAGGGATAATTGCATGGCTTTCTCATACTTCCCTCATGGTACATCCCTTGCATGTGTCTATTTCGTGCAAGTGTACCCTTTGGAAGACCTATAGAAATATGTTGCATGATCCTCAAAGCACTGTGGTGTAGATGGTCCAATCTCATGTGCCATAACTCACATGTATCCCTAGCTCACCACCTTCCCTGCTTTACTTGCTCAATGTTGTGCAACCATCTACATCAAGTTTATAGAGGTTCTTCACACGAACCCTAATATTCTTTACATGTCCAATGGATTTTGTGACGAAGGAACGCCTTTCCTTCATTGAAAACCACATCATATCCAAGATACTCCAACATAGCAACTGAAATTAAATTATTTTTCAAGCTCTGGTACATGCATGACATATTTTAATAAGAAATTTTTACCCCGAATATCTGCGGAAAGTAAATCGTACCAATCTCGGTAGCGCTATACCTCCCATCATCACCCATCTTGATGTGCATGTGAAGATCCTTCTCCTCCAAGCTACTAAAGAGTTCTTTGTTTCCTATCATGTGGAAAGATGCTCCACTATCCAAGTACCACATAGATCCCATCACGGGTTGACTCCATGCATGGGATGAGAGAGAATTCCACCTCAAGCTGATGAGGCCAAAGCTTCACCCGTTGCAGCTCCTGGGAGCCCTTCTGTTTTTTCTTCTTCTTTTGTGGACAATTTGTGGCATAATGTCTATGATCATAACGGTGAAAACATTTCACCTTTGACATGTCACGCTTCTTGCCTTCCTTTCCGATCTCAGATTTGGAATAGGACTTCCTCCCCCTCCCCTTCTTTGCCTTACCGACCCAAGGCACGATTTTCATCATCATCGGTCTTGGATGAGGATCCATCCATGGTATTCCGCTGAAACTCTTCTTGTACAAAATCCAACCATAGTCACTCCCAATCTCGTAACTTCTCCCTCCCATTCACAGAGTCCTGGTAACTATGCCGGCTCTTAGGAAGGCCTAGAAGTGCTAGGCTCACCAAGTCATCATCAGCTACGAGTAACCCCAACACTTCTAATCTCATCTCGAAATTGAGTGAACTTGGTCAAGTATTTTTGGTTTGTGTCACCCTTCTCCATTTTTGGTTTTCCCTGAGCTTTTCCTTGAGTGCCAATTTTTCTATGGTCGCTACTACTTTGAAACAGACCTATCAAGGCCTTCCACATAGCATATGGAGTGGCATTTCCATGGAGACTTGAGACAATATGATCTTGAACTCCCCTCTAACAATATCCTCCTCACCTTTGCTACCTTATTTTTTTCATGCATCAAGAAGTTGGGCATCCACTCTGCGGGCTTGGGAATATCATTATCTATGAATTCCTTCAACCCATTGTCCTCCAACACTACCTCTATCATGTCCTTCCATGCAATATAATTCGAACTACCCTCGAGTGCATATTCTAGTCTCAAGCCATTGAAAGACATCTTGATCAGCTTATAGCTCCAAAGAAAGTACTTGAAAATTTGAATATTGTTCAACACAAACTCAATTTCTTCTCCACTATTGTGATTCCTAACGCTACTAATACCATGTAGAAAATATCTAACCTAGCTTTATGATACCATGTATAAATTATATCAATGGACTCAATATGATCATGTAATATTGAATCCTTCTACAATATTTGTGGAATATAAATTTCAATCGCTCAATCACATGCAAGTAAGAGAAAGAATTAAATCAATACACAACACCAGATATTCCCCGGGGGAAAAAATCGCTCAAAAACCCCTCCATATTTATTGCATAATAAAACAAGGAATAATGAAACAATACAATGTATTTGTGATCACCACAACCCTCATACACTCTACCAATTGCTTCATAGTGATCTAGGAAAAATTGGACAAAACACATAGCCAATTATCAACCTACCCTCGACTTACCCACCCGCTTACACAATCCATAGAGAATTAAACCCCTATTAAATAAGAAATTCAACCTTACTTGATTTCACAATTCATCATGGGCTTCATGTGGTTTTATAACTACACTCAGGCGCTTGCCTAAAATACAATGACATGCTTTACTTTCCTTGAACCTTTGTCTCAACCTGGGTCTCCACCGAAAATTGACATGCATGCAACTATAAATAATGAATCATCGGTTACTTGGTATATCACTATTGGTGAATTTAATCTATTTTAATTCACTTGATCTTCCACTAGCTCATCAAACAAATTAGAACTATTTAAACTGATTTTAATTCGATTAATGTGAGTTAACTGATCCCACTCACACTACACTAGTGCTACAATCTGCAACTAGACCCTATAAATAATAGAATCACTCTACATTTCTATCCTTCGACCCTCAACTCAAAAATCTTGAGATAACTAAGTCTATCACATTTAGTTAACTATCAAAAGTTGTGATGAGATAAGATTACAATTAATTTTCCAATTTATTTAAAAATTGGTTGCACACTAATGTGTCGCTAGGATCCATCATTGTGTGACCTATGATCCCACACCGAGTGTGTGTGTTGTTTTTCGGATGCCAATTTCATTGTTTCTTGTTGCAAATTTCAACAATAGGAAGATATGAAGGGTTAAGGTCGTAAAATTTTGGGGAAAAAGGTGTCGGTGCTAAAATCATCCTTGGGGCATCAAACTTTAAAAAAATAATATCTCTCCAATGAATAAAACCCACAAGGCATGCCACCCATCAAACAAAATTGTGTGACAAGGTATACAAATATAGAGGGGTCCTTACATCCAAATTCACAAATTTATGCAAACAAATCACCAAATAAATGTTGTCCCATTAACGCTTTGACATAAATGACAATTTATCCCAACAATATAAAGTAATAGGCAGGGTGAATTACTTCCAAAATCCCCCCCCCCTTCTAACACTAAATCATTGGCAAGTGAATATTCTAAGAAGGAGAGGGTAGACAAAACCTTAGGAAATAGCTCAAAAGGCCTAGGGTTAATGTGAGACACAGTATTTTAGAGGGGAAGCCACTCTACCTAGGGGATTAGTAACTAAGACAGATCCAAAAGCTAGCCATCATCTCGATCAAGAGATTGAGTTACCCCTAAAAACTCATTTCACTTGTATGGAGGAGAAAATATGGTAGAAGGAGTAGGAGAGGTATTTGTAAAAGGACCAGAGGTAGATGAAAAGGTAACCTTCAAATTACCTATCGTGGATCCTAATGTAGTTATCCAAATGAATAACATACCCCATTATATATTGCCACACTTCTATGGTAATAGAAACAAAGATCTTTACACTTATGTGAATTTGATATTTTATGTAGGATTTATGAAATAATTCTATAGATGCCCAAAAGCTTAAATTGTTCCCCCTAATCTCAAGGATGCAACCTACATGCTGGTTCATGGGATTGGGGGTAAACACATTACAAGTTGGGATGGCACATGTACAAATAAAGTATTAAGAGTATTGCAAATATAGATATTTAATGGATGAAAATTTTAAAATCACACAAAGAGAGGATGATAGTATTCAAGATTATCTTAAGAGGTTATTGTATAATCTCCAATGATCTAAACAACAACAAAAATTATATAGACACCATTTAAACTATTTTCTTATGACGTGTTTTTGGATAAATCTATAAATGTACTAAATTGATGGGTTTTTGGAGATTTTTTCACAATTTCCTTTTGATAAAATGTGTGACTGTGCAAGACATATTCTCATATCCAATCAACTTTTTGTAGATGCATTAGGGATACTCTTCCTAAAAACACCAAATCTACAATTAATGGTGTGACCAAGAATGAGCTAGGACATTTATTAGAAATTTTTTAGAAGTTATTCAATGCTTCAAAATATCAATCTGCAATTAGATACATTCAATTTAAGAAAAATCAAGAAGAAGAAAGAGCGGTGTGTGTTTTTTCATAAATGTAGGAAGAAACACTCTTTGTGGGAATTCCCATTGGGTGCTATTGATATGCATGTCATTTGTGCAAGTGAACATGCAACAAGATTTTTCCCATATCTACTTAGACTTAAATAAATTTATCAAGGACAAAAAAAAGGTAGTAGTACAATTAAATTCATTGGCACCTACGAAACCTTGGCATAATGAACCTTCGGGTATAACTTATGATCATATGCATTAGTATTCTATTCTTTTTTTTCATACAAACGACATGTATCTCAATTTATGATCCCTCCTGTTCCTTGCAAAACATATGTTTCACAAAAAGTTCCGAAATTTTCCATGGTAGCAAGGATGGCGAGGGCCTCCTTATAATAATATGCATGTTTTTTTCCTACACTTTTACCACCATAGCAACAATACTTTCCACAAACATATCCTTATTATTCCCAAGTTCAAAAACCTCAATTAATAATTCTCACAACAAATTTAGTCTCCATAACCACCTCTTTCCAAACCTCCATGACCTACATAACTACCTGCCCAACCAGTTGTTGACCCCTAATAAAAAGACAAATCAACAAGATTTTAATGTTGAATTGTCTCCCTTCCCGACATATTTGATCACTCTAGTGGGAGTTGCAAGATATAAAAGCGAGGTTAGGAAATACCCTTAATGAAAATCAAATACTCATATATTATCACTAAGGAAGAAACAAGGGAGGAAACTCCTAACCAAATAAGTGATTCATCAAACAAACAAATTTCTCCAAATTTAGAGTCATTTCCATCATCCAGGTGAACCACCCTACCCTGGAATGGATAAATTTGGAAAAAGCTTATTGAGAACTTTGAATGACTTGGTTTTTTGAGTTTTGGGATTGTTTGTATCAAAGTTTTCATGTTGCGAGCCATTAGAGATATTCTCATATACACCAAAACCATTAGGGACATTTTCCCTGAAGAAACTAGGGAGGAAGAAGATTGAGCCAAAAACTATTTAGCTTGTTGGGAGGAAAATTGATTTTATTTCGATAGAACTCTCATGGAAAAAATATATGGATCTTTGAAATACGATTGTGTTGGTTCACATCAATAATACCCTTGTTCCTAATGTCTTGATAGATCTAGGAGTTGCAATTAATGTAATGACGAGACAAACCATGGAATAGTTATAATTATCCATTCTTCATCCAACACCCACAATCTTAGAGTTAGACTAACATATCTAAAATAAAATTTGAGGGGTGTGTTGGGTGATTTAATCGTATCTCTATATTCTTTGGAATAAATTTTATGGTTTTACAACCTAAAAATCATTTGGAAGGACATGCTTTATCTTAGGATGACCATGACTAGTAACTACTTGAAACCTACATTAGTTTTTTGCTCTAGATATATGTTCATTTCACATGGGGAATCTATTAGAAAAGTGACCTTATACCCCCTTGCCAAATCCTTTAAAGAATTGGAGGAAACTACATATCCTAATAACACTTATAGGATGAAGATAATGTTCAATTAATATCTTCCATTCACTAAATTGATTCAAAGAATACACCAAAGATAATGGGGTGCATGATTTTATTGTCAATTTGGATTCTTTACAAGATCCATGTCCATTGGATCATATCTTTAGCCCAAGTTTTCAAGAAAAAATATAACCTCGGTACTCTCCTCATCGCCACAAAATTCAATATCACCCATACATTTACCAAATTCTGACACCATTCTTGTCGAGGTTATTTTAGGTAAATATTTGTATACAAATTCTCGAGTTGGATGCATCCCAACAATATTAGGTGGTAAATATGTTGCAAAAATATATGGGGCGATTTTCTTGGAGCTAACGGATCACTTAAATTCATCTCCCCCAAAACATGTAGACACCATATTTACATTCAAGAGGGTGCCTTACCTATTAGGAAGAGTCCAAATATGAATGAACCCTACCCTTAGAGTAGTTGTCAAGGAATAATTTTAAAAACTTTGGACTCCAAATTCATACATCCCATTTCAAGCAGTGAGTGGGTCTATCCCCTCATGAAATTCCCTAAGAAAAAGGATAGTGGAGGATCTATTTCCATTATATAGAATTAAATATAGCCACTCTTAAGGATAATTTTCCTCTTCCCTTTATCAATCGAGTTTTGGACATTAAGCTGGGAAAAAGTGGTACTTCACTGTGATGGGTTTAGTAGATAAAACTAACTACATATTTTGCACGAAGATCAAGACAAAATAACTATCACATATCCATGGGGAACATATGCTTATAGAATATTGCCTTCAATATATGCAATGCTCTTGCCACCTTAAGAGAAATTCTAGCTATTTTTAGGATATTACGAAGCATAGCAAAATTTACATGGATGAAATTTATGTTTGTAATTGATTCATTTCAGAAGCCCTACAAAACTTAGAAAAAGTGTTAATTATGTGGGAATCTAGTATTATTTAAATATTATATATATAGTGATCTATTGTAAGATATTTATGACCCCCGTCTTGATCTTGATGCCTCAGTTCTTCTTACATTTTACTAAAAGTACAATGACAATTAGTCTGGTTCTGTGCTCACAGGGTATATGATTTTTTCAAAGTATTATCAGCATCATAATATAAACTATCAATGGTGTGTCAGTTCTTTTGCAGACAATTATCAAAAAGCATCATTGTTAATCAGAAAAATAAACACCTAAGATGACATTCAGTATAAAGAAGATACAAAGATTTGACTTTTATCAAAAAAACATAATATATTCATAATGGTTATGCATCATATACAACCCTTGGAGCAATTCTGGGTCAGCAAGAGTGTTAATCACATCATGTTATCTATTATGTTAGTAAGAATTTAATGTTAATTTGGCTAGCTCGGGGAAAAAATTTCCCTGTGGAAAACGCTTCCTCATCAAGAGAACGCCCTCTTTTCCCTTGGAAGAATTTAATTTAGTCAAGGAAAATTTTAGATTTTTAATGGAAAAACCCACAAAGACTCAAAAGTACAAGTTGATCTAGACAAGGAAAAGCTACCTCCAAAATCAAATATAAATACAAGTCAAGGAAGCCTCATTTGGACATCATCATCACACATCCTCTTCTTCTCTTGGAGGTCCATACAAGTACTGAAAATGGCAAGTCACTTTCACACGTATGAGTAGGAGAGAGGAGAAATTTGATTGGGCCGAAAACTTTTTCTTTGATTAGCCTTTGACCAACGTTTAATTTTGGATGTTTTGGAAGAGTTTGACCTTGCTTGAATTCATATTTTGGATATGTTTTGGTGGGTCGAAATATTTGGTAAGGAGGACAAATTTTTTCTAGGTGATTTGACCTTGGTTGATTGCGAGTTCTACAACCCGGGGTTTCAATAGAATTTGACTTTGACTTTGATCAAGTTTGATCTGAATTGTTTTGGATTGTTTTGGCTCAAGTTTAACCAATAAGGAAGGTTGAATATTTTGATTATAATTGGCGTAACTCTTTTGGAGGAGTTTGACCGTTGACTTGTGGACTAGTTAGGGCATATTTGATTGTTGTTGGTCGTGGAAAAACTACATAGTTTGACATGTTGACCATATTTGAGTTTGAGACTCATCATTTGGATATTGGTTAGTTGGTTTTGTTGTATAGTCAAAGGTTTGACTTTTGACTTTTGATTGATGAATTTGGAACATTGTGATCTCTTTGTTGAAAATTATATGGCAATATAATAAGAAGAAGAATTTGAAAATTTTTTCCACCATGTGGGGTTTTTCCGTGGTCTTTTACCAAATATTGTGTCTTATTTCTCTTGATTGTTTGTTATTTTGAGTTACATTTTCATGTTCTATCTACAATTACAATTTGTCATTGGAAGATTAATTTTTATTGCTAATTGAAGAAAATATTGGGATAAGTGATTGTAATAGCATATAACAATGGAAAATTAACATGGTATCGAGAGCCAATGTGAAGACAAGTTCAAGGAGACAAGATACCGGAGCGATTATCTTTGTGTAATGTCCCTTTTCGGAACTTTAACTTGCTCGATCGGGAACATCTTAGATGTTTCATTTTCCTTCTTCGGTGAGACAACGCAAGTCCATTTCAGAGATTGAGCTGATGGGGCATTTTGTAGGATATGACTCCTTCCTAATAAAGGGAGAAATGCGAGGCTATGCGACCCTTCTCATACTACTGCTATGGATATGCAATATTCCACCTTGAGAATTTACCCTTTACGGGGTCCTTAAGGGCCCATGACTGTATAAGAAGATTGTTGCATAAAACAAACCATCTAGCGTTGGGATGCCACTAAACTAGACCCGATAAAACTCCCACCACAAAAAATGAGCTTAAATAAATGATTCTAGTTGGGTTATATGGACCTCCCCAAACTAGATCTCTAATACAATTCTCGAGAAAGAGCTTACTGACAATATTGCAAACCATGAGTGCGGAACTATGCAAATTTGAATGTACCATAAGAGAGGTAAATATCACAGCCATCATCTTATTATTATATCAGCAATATAATACGGAAATATCATGAGGAACAAAGCCCTCGAAGCATTAGAACCAATCTCCAATGAATAGACAATGAAATGCAAGTAGTGCATATGACTACACGAAATAGTCAGAGAAGCCATAATACGAAGTCTCTATGAGAGATGCGGTTGTTGAATACATAAAAAATGATGATAGAGCTGAAGGAATACAAATAAATTCCCATACATGAGAAAAATGGAGTCTGAATATAGGATTTCTAGCCAATCTCGGGGAGATTGCTAGAAATGTCGGACAAAATACAATAGTGACAAATAAATTGTCACTACGAGTACGAGAACCAATGAGCATGAGGATATGGCTGATCTAAAATAATGATGCCCCTCCTCTTATTAGAATCCTCAAAGGAAAAGGGGTTGATCCCCTTTCACTCAAAGCACTCCTCATGATGAGCACATGAACCCCACATGACCACGCCCTCATGGAATAATGCGGTTTCTCAAGTGGTGCAACGCGGTGGGAGTTGGTGAATGAGTGGCACGATGCCACAAATATGAAATGAAGTCCAAGAGCTCTGCTCTACAGCTCCTCCAAAGAATAAATCCATCCTCCTGCTGAAAATGCAAGTAGGGAAGAACTCGGTAAGGTTCCTCTCGTTGCTACCCTAGCTACATCAGCCTACTACGGAATAACAGCATGTGCGAAGGAGCAAGCTTGGCCGAAATGCGGAAATGAGGAAATGTAGCTCAATCCTCTCCTCCCATGAGGAAGAGGTGGGGGATCCCAAGGAACACCCCGGTGCTCAAGAGCTTACGCAATCACTCTTAAACGGCCGGGATATGCAAGTCCTTGGCCTCACCACGAAATGTATGAATCAAAGAATGAATCAAATGAGCTGATCCTTCGTTCTTATAAATCAAATGAACTCTCTTTCACCATATGACCCACAATTAGGGTTTTCATTCACTTTTTAATGCTTTCCCTCCAAAATCTATGTTATCTTCTCAAGCAAGCTAACCCTCTAAAGCGGCATTGTTGACTTGGTCAAAGTAGCCAACTCAAGGTGATCCTCATTATGTTCACACCATGGGGTGTTTATTTCGATTGCTTTGTTATTTCTCCTTTCACACAAGGAGTGTTATTCTCCATAAAAAGGGGTTAAGGGGTCTCCTTACCCATATTTTATTTAAAAAAATAAAATTATGCCACTATAATTGTCCATTTTAGCTTGAGGCTAAAATTGGGACATTACACTTTGAAATAAGCTAAAGGAGCCTATTTGACTTGGTCAATATGTCTACCTCCTACTTCAAGAATACATAGAAGTTGGGTGACTCATCAAAACATTCTTGGAAGATTAGGGTGGAAGTGATATTGGATGATAATGATGTCTTGGAATATGTGCAAGGAAAAAGTAGTTGGGCCATCGGAAAATGTTTTTCATTGCTTCCAAGTCCAAATACAAGAAAGGTGAGCTCAAAGCCAAGAAATTTCCTATTGATTATTTGAAAGATCATTTGCTTACTTATGTTGGAAAATTGAAGAAGTCTAACGACATAGTTTGATAAGTTGGTTTGGATGTATGAGGTAAACAACTTGAATCATATACTCTCCTTGAAAAAATCAACTCAAGGACATGAAGATGAACACGAGGGAATATGTGCAATCCTATGTCATGAGGATATCTCAACTAAGGGATCAATTGTACATCGTTGGTGAGCATATATACGACAGAGATTTTGTGTTGGTCACTCTTCAAGATCTTCCTTCTATTTGGGAAACCTTCATCACTACTATTAGAAATAATGACAACTTCCCGACATTTTGATGAATTGGTTGAAAAGTGTACTCAAGAAGAAACTATGATTATCTCTAGAGGGATGAGTCAAAAACGTGAAGAAGGATATCCATCTGCATTTTCTTCTCAAGATAATAAGAGGAAATGAAGAGGGAGACCATCTAAATCTATAAAGCCTCCTCTAGATTCCATGGATTCTAAGAGAAGGTATAGAAAATACATGGTTCAAGTTGAATGCTTCAATTTCCACAAGCATGGTCACGTATGCTCGAGATTTCTGGGAAAGAGAGATGCTCCAAGGTCCAATCATGGCATCAACAACAACATGTTTAATGATTGAAGAAGAGACGATGATATAAGAAGGAGATATGGGAAAAATATATTCTCCATATGATTGTGAAGAAGGATATCATCCACATAAGAGATCAAGGAACTCAAGGTATGAAAATAATGTTGTTGCCTCTCAATGCGAATATGTTATTTATTTATGCTCTTTTCTAGTTTCTCTCCTCCAGATTCATGTGACACCTGGTTAGTAGATAGTGGGGCTTCTAGACATTTCTCTGGGTACAAGGAAGTCTTCTCAAATCCGTTAAGAGGGATACCAACATATATATCATCCTTGGGGACAACTCTACTCATCCTATAAGGGGTTTTGTTTCGTTAAATTTCATTTGAACTCTTGAGAATCCATTCTTATTCATGATGTTATGTATGTTATGGGACTAAAGAAGAACTTGATTTCTATATCTTCCTTAGAAGACAAAGGGATGAGATTAGCCATCATAAGAGGGAAAATTCCTCACCGTGTTATAGAATATCGCATGTGGGATGTTCTTACCTTGGGACCTCGAGTTGAAGGAATCTATAGAGTAATTGGAATACCTATGCAAAGCTATGGTCCATGATATCAATCATCAAAGTGATCTATGGAACTAAAGATTCACACATATTCATTATGAATCCCAACCTAAAGTAAGAAAGTTGGTTTTTGGGATGCTCGATGTTTAAGCTAGTTATGATGGAGTATGTCCAGGATGTGCCGAGTGGAAAGAAGATAAGGGATCATTCCCCTCCAACAAAAGCAAATATTAATGATATTCTACAACTCATCCATTATGAATTATGTGGACCCATGGCTATTAGGCCTTATAAATGTTCCAATTTTTATGCAAAAACCCTTGCCTTAACCTTTATTTTTACAAGTCAAGCAAGCCTCCATGCATATATGTTTGAAATTTTTTATGTTTCTTTGGGTTAATGGATAAAATGTTTCTTATTTGTATTAAAAGGGTTAATTAGATTGACATTTTAATTAAAATCTTAACTCGAGTATTATCTAAATAACCTCTTGCAATAGTTGTCATTAATCTTAAATTGAAGGGTTGTGGTATAGGAAGATATCCTCAAATTCCTACACTAAAGGAGAGAGACCATTGGATTTGATAAGTTGACTAAGGATTTGATGTGATTTTGTCAAGGAAGAAAGCTGAATGATTTTACCCCTCATCTTCAACACGATTTTGTTTATTTGGCCTCTGCCAAGTGGTTCGAGAAAAACAAAAGAATGCAAGGGTTTCTATTGATAGAAGTTAGTTGGTAACCAAATATATTGTTGTAACTAGTTTGACATGGTTTGAGAGCATGTGCAAGATGTATATATACCTAGTTTCGGGAATAGATATGTTAGAGATACTATGGAAAAAGTACTAGTGTTGATATTTTGAAATATTGTATCACTAAAAACCTCTTTGTGGAGTTGGATCTGTCATTTTACTAAATGTACTTGAGTAGATACTTTTTAATCAATAAGATGAGCTTAATGTTGGGTTCATGAAATTTTTTTTGTTCCTTTGTAGATGTTTAATGCTGTTTCACATAAGTTAATTTCCTTTTCAAAGGGAAACATGTCTGGTTGGATAGGGCCCAACCAACCCGGATCGTTCTACCTCAAATAGTTTCAATGTGTGGTGTGTTATGTGTTGAATCTTACGTGAGATATTGGGGATTTTTTTATTGTTTGTGTTGGGATCGTGTGCAAAACAAGGGAACTTGTGTATTTCTTTTCTTGAGAGATGAAAATAGCTCGGATCTAAAGTTTGTTTCCTTCTTGAAGAGTTATTTCTTGAATGGGATGTTCAAAAAATTATGTATGTTACTTATGATGATTCATATTTGAAAGTGAACTTTATTTTAAAAGTTTGTTTCTTGAGCCAAGGTGTAAACCTTAGCTTTAGATTCGCAACAATTGTTTCTATTTAATAACAAGTCGAGACCTAGAGATTTGGTTTTTTATGAAGACTCTTTTTTGCATTCAATATTTTGTTTCACAACTTAGTATATACGTTTAAATTTATATCGAGTATTGTTTACGAGAAAATGGTTGATGGTTATGGGATTGTGTTAAAACCCCTAACTACTTTCGTGTAAAATCATATACTTGACAAAGGGTTACTCTTTCTATGAAAATATTATGATTTAAATGATAAACATTGATATTGGTTTCATGAAACCCGAATAAAAAACTCGAGATACCTTGAGGTATTTAGTGCATGAACATAGTTTCCTCTATTGTTAAGTTATCATTCTAAGATCGGGGTGATTTATAGTATAATTTTGCATCAATTTTGATTGATTTTGAAAGTGGGTTTCGATTAAAATAGGAGTAGTGAGAGATTGAATTTTTTTCTATATTTTTTTATTTTACAAGCACGAGTGTGAGACATCTCTCTTTTTTTTCATTGTTTGATGCAATTTCCTTATTCCAATTAAGATTTGATTGTTGAGTTACCGAGAAAAGAGTGTGTCAAATCTGGGAGTGCACCTTTAACTTGAGAAAAGTTTCTATTTCACACTAGAATAGTAAGTGTGTCACACAATGTCGGAATAGAGTTGTTTGGAAGTGCAAGAACAAAGTCTCGTTTTTAAGTATAGGGAACATAGTATTTTAAATGGTTTCCTAGTATAGGAATATAGTTTGTATTTTATTGATTATTCCATTAAAATCCCGAGTTATTTTTCTTTGGTATCATATGTTTTTGAAGAGCCTTTGATTAATTTTTGTGTGAGGAGATCCAGTTTTCGGTATTGGTTTTGGTGTTATAGTGTAAACAATGCGAGAATAGAAAGACAATGATTTTATTTGAAGCATGTTTGAACTTGATTAATTTAATTATTGGGATAGAGATAGGATTTACATAATTTTTACGAAGTCTTTGGCATAAATTTTTGCTAAGCTTCGAAAAGTCTATGAGGCCTCGAGGAGGCGTTGAAAGGAATTCTAGTAAATTTTTTCATTTTTTTTTGTCGGTAGAGAGTAAAGTCTGCTTTGTTTTTTAGTGCGGTGTGATTCTATTGCTCAAAGGAATTTATTTTTTCATTAATTGTGTGTTGTAGACATATTTTTTTTAATTAGTTACAACATTTGATTTTGAGCTGATTTGTTCCGGCGAGAATTTTTACGGGTTTTGTTTATTACTTCTAGTTTGATTTCTTTTAAAATGCATGACTAAGAGAGTTAGGGGTCCGAATCCCAAGAAGAGGGTAGAGGAAATATTGATAAATCGGAAATTTTTTATCACGTTGGGCCTTTTGTTGTAGGCAAGAATTATAAGAAGAAACAAACCAATCACGTCTGGTAATTTCACTTGGACTCTGGGACGATAGTTCGGGTATCTCACAACCAATAGAATGAAAGGAGGAGTCTGTTTGGAATAAAAAAGTTAAATACGAGCCACATTCAACCCTCACGAGTCTACGGAAGTGGTATATTTGGAGGAGGAAATATGGAAGATAATGAAGATGTGATTGGTGAAGGGATTGGTGAGAACCAACCATTGAAAGAGTAGTCCAATTTTGGGTTTCCAATTATGGACCCACATGCATTATTAAAATGAAAAATATTACACCTTTCGTTCTTCCATATTTTAATAATAAGGTGCATGAAGATCCCAACTATTTTCTTTCCAAAGTGTTTGATATACTATGTAGAAGTTATGATTACTCTATGGATGCCCGGAAGCTAAAGTTTTTTCCCCTGCAACTCTTAAGGACTCATCTTTGCGCTTGGTTCATGGGGGTTGGGGTGGAATACTGTAATTTCTTGGGAAAAAAATGAATAGGGTGTTCTTGAATACGTATCAAGAATATTGCAAAAAAATGAGAAATGGAGGATGAGATTTTTACCATTGCACAGCGTGATGATGTGACCTTGGAAGGCTACTTAGAGATATTCTTATATATCCTTCAAAGGTTAAAGCATAATTTTGATATGATCATTGTTAGAACCTTGTTTCAGCGTGGGATTTATGAAGATTTTAGAAATAATTTGAAATTTTTAGGACAAGGGGACATTGCTCAAAAAATATTTTTGATCGATTTGTGACCTGTTCAAGAAACTCTCATTCAACTAGTCCATATTTGCTAAGGGAAATTAGGAGAAATTTTAGAAACAACATATTTGGATGCACATATGCTATGCTTATTTTTTTGGAAAATAAAATGGATAATATGAAAATGGAAATTATGAATAATGTTAGTAAACAAATATATTCTTTAAAATTTCAGTAGAAATTAGTAGAAGAGCAAGAAACATTATCCATATAATGTCCAAAATGTAGAAAAAAAACACCTTTTATGTGAGTGTCTTGCAGATGTCAAAAGTGCTAATAGTTTTGTAATATGCACGAGAAAGCATCCTATCGACGAACACCCATCCATACCAAGATTGAAGGAAAAAAATTGAGGGAAATAATTCGAGTACACGAGCCATTGCATGCTATGGGGGCATGAAATTCATGGCTATAGGTAAGTACATGTATGATTTCTGAACTTGCACCATATTTTCTTGGTTATAATGCACCACAATATTCTTATCAAAACATGAATTATCCTCGATCTTGGCAGTATGGGTATCATTCTCAATATGGGAAGTCTCCTCCGCCCCCTTGGAAACAAGGATGGAGGGTACCACCAAACTCTCATTATTCTTATCCCATGCCTACACGAGTCATATACCACATCATATTCACCTTATCCCATGGCACAACCTACATTACTAGCTACGACTGCCTTAGCGGACCCAAGCTATGCCACCACCACTGCCATTGTCACCACCACTCCGACCACCTTAGTTTTCTTGCACAACCAGTCCCAAAACTAAAAAATAAAGTAGTACAAATGATCCACTATTGGGACCAATCCCTTTCCCTATTTATCAGTCCATGCCGGTTAGGGGTCGATGACCTCCGAGTTAAGATCGAGAAGGGTAATAGATTCGGAAAAAACAAAAAACAACCTATGGTGATCATTGGGGATAAAATTGAGGAGGAAACTTCTAATATTTCAAACAATGATATTGTTTTTTCAACCTATTCCCATACACTCAAAATCCTTACCTTCTTCTTCGAACCAACCTCCCTTTCCGAGAGAGGTTGGTTGTGGAGAAAGTTGACCCCACCCCTAAGTATGACCTAGCTTCGAGTTGAGGAATATTTTTATAAAGGTCCCTCTCTCGTAGGGTTATAAAATATATTCTTATATGTACCAAAATTGTTAGGAAACTATGTCTTAAAAATCCATGGAGGAAGAGATTTCAACCTCACACTATACATTTTGTTGGGAGAGCAGTTTGAGTTGATGACGAGATGTGCTCAAGTTGAGAAATATAATGACCCTAGAAACCCATTTTTTATATGTTCGAAATAGGTGATATCCTCATTCCCAATGTGTTAATAGTTATTTGAGTGGTTAGTAATTTTATGACTAGGAAAACCATGGAACAACTTCGGTTGACCCACATTCGTCCTACCCCCACTATGCTTGAACTTTGTTGATAGATCTAAAATCAAGTCGGAGGGTGTGTTAGATTATGTGGTTGTCTCAATTGACTCATGGGAATACCCTACACATTTCATTTTTTTTACAACCAAAGAATCATATTTGGGGGCACCCTTTTATTTTGGTACGACCATGGATTTCTATAGGAGATGCCTATATATCGATGTCGCTCCGATGATATGTATATTTCCCAAGGGGATGCTAGGAATAAGCTCACCTTGTACCCACCTACGAGACTATCCGGGAGCTTTGTGGTACCTTGTGGTTTATATTATGATAGTAGTGATGAGGAGACTCGATCTATTTCTATGATTCATTAGTATACTAAGTCGACTAACGAGGGTGTGACCCAAGATTTTCTCGATAACTCGGACACCATGCGAATTTTTGAATCACTTCATCAAATTTTTAGTCCAAGTTTCTATAAAAACAGTGATCCCCAATCCTCATCATCATCATCATTACAAAATTTTAGTAGCCACCACAGGTGTCCACAAGCCCAACACTACTCTTGTTGAGGCAAGTCTAGGGCAAATATTTACACATTGCTTTAGAACTAGACCCATCCCAGCGAGGGAGAAACTTGTGAGATTGTTGCAAGATCATCTTGATTCCTTGGAATGGAGTTATGAGGACATGAAAGACATCCCTCCCTGAAACTTTCGTACTCATCATATTTATATTCGGGGAGGGTGCCCGAGCCTATCTAGACAACCCCAAAGGTGAATGGGCCACTGCACTAAGATATGTTGTTAAAGAAAAAAACTTCAAAAAAATCTTAGATGTTGGTTTTATCTATCCTATATCCAATAGTCGGTGGGTCTCTCCACTTTGGTAGTAGTCCCAAAAAAGGATGGGAGATGGCACATCTATATTGATTATAGAGAATTAAATAAGGCCACTCTTAAAGATTACTTACCCTTCCCTTAATTTATCAGTTGCTAGATACCATAGCGGGTAAAAAGTACTTCTCATTTTTTAGATGCCTTTCGGTGGGTATAACCAAATATAGACCTCACTCGAGGATCGAGAAAATACTACCTTTAATTTTCCTTTGATCTTACCAAGTGCTTCCCTTTGGACTACGTAATGCTCCTACTACTTTTCAAAGGGAAGTCTTTTGCTATCTTTGTTGACCTCAGAGTGTGTAGATGATTATATGGATGAATGTTTTAGCATTTGGTGATTCTTTTTAGGAAGCCCTTCAAAATTTAAAGAAATTACTAAATAGGTGCCAAAAGTCTCACCTTGATTTACGTGATAAGAAATGTAGATTGATGTGAAAAGCGGGGGTATTCCTTGGCCATCTTATTTATGATAAGGGTATCTAGGTAGATCCAGATAAAGTAGATGTTATTATACACCTTCTGTACCAAAAACACAAAGGGAAGTGAGAGGATTCATGGGTCATGTGTGTTATTATCGAAGATTCATTGAGAAATTTTCTAGAGTAGTTGCCCCTCTTTTTTCGGTTATTAGCTAAGGATAGTGATTTATCTTAGACAGAGGCTTTGCCAACAAGATTTTGAGAATCTTAAGGGAAAAAACTAGTACGAGGGCACCGGTCCCCTAGGGACCTAATTGGTGCCTTCCATTTCATATTTCCTCGGATGCCTTAGATATTTCCATTGGTGCTATTATCACTATAAAAAATTTTCCAAACTTGGACAATTTAGTTTTGTTCCTAAGTCATGGTCTTAGATAGGGGTTAAAGTTAAAGTCCAAGTCATAGGGTTAGAGTCTCATCTCCATCATCAAATAAAGTCCAACAAACTTGTTTCACACTTTAAGGGTCCCATATCATGTTTCAAAAGTCATGTGTTTAGTCATTTTTAGGAAAACAAATTCGAATAAGCTACGAAACCACGTTTTCGTAGTGCGGAACGATGTTAAAAAACTTTTGCGCTATGAAAAGGTTGGTCTTTTCATAGCGCAAAACTCTGAAATTACATTACATGTGCTACGAAATCGGGGGATTCGTAACCAATCTTGTCCAACTATCAAATCCATCGAATTTCATTAAATTTTTCATGATCGGGTGTTAGTCCACGAATCCTTTCTCACACATGCAACCATTCATAACCATCATGAGATTCATTAGGGGTCATTTATCATTAGTCATTTTCAAATTTAAAAAGGGATGGTTGTTCTTGGTTGTATTGTCTCATGCAAAAAACACTTGGTGCATGTCTTTCTTCGAATGATAAGCTTATGGTAAGAAGAAACCAATGCTTCTCTCAATTTTTAAGCAAGGTTGAACCAATTATCAAGCGATGTTGAACCCTTAATCAAGCGAGCTAGTTTCTCTAAAATCAAGTGAGGCAGATTTATTACGGAGTTTTTACGAAGCCGCGAGGGATTTTGAGGGAAAGATGACGAGAAGGAAAAAAATAAACCACGAGTCGGTGCCTTTGTTTGAGAACAAAACACGAAGGCATAGAGTCTCTCACCAAGGATAAATCGGTTGAAGAATCCTTCAAAGAAGGCAGGATCTTTGGAGATTCGTGAAAAGCTACGGGGAGGTCATAATCAAGTCACAAAAAAGAATTTGCCATTAATTTCACGAGGTTCAAATACAAAGGTTGGATTTTTAAACTTGCCAATTTCTCCTGAAATTATATCATTAGTGACGAGAGATTCCAAGGGGAGAAGAAAGGTGGTTCAAGAACTTGGGTTTGAAACGGAACCTTGTAAAATATTTTTGAAGCCTGAGTTTGTGGACACGAATTTAACCAAATTGAGTGCCAGAGGTTATGTCAAGAATACATATGCTAACATGATCTCCAATATTCAAAGGTACTTCACTGTGAAGGAAGATACCATAAGGTGTATTCTTATCATTTCAAACTCTTATTGCATTTCATTTGGAATAATTTCTCTAGATTTAACTTTCTTCCTATTTCAAAGTTTGGCCAAGATGGCGGATAAGGTGCGAGATGAAAACTCGAGCATGTGAAACTTCATTATTCCATCATGGTATAGTTAAATTAATATTTTTTCATGAACTTCGGAAGGGTGAATATAGAATAGTACGCATTTTCTATTTTTGTGTGGATTTGGGGTGGAAACTCATGGAGCAGGTGTTAGCCCTAATGCTAAGAAAAAGTCACCATCGAAACCGATGACCCCTACAGAAACAATATCAAGAGATTTGTCAAACTTAAGCTCGAGAAAACAAGTAAAGGGAGCCAATGATTAAAACATCATTGATTATTCAAGAGAACTCCTCGACCATACAAAAAAAAGAAAACTCAAGTTAAAGAAACGATGCGAGAACGATCAACTAGCAAACCAGTCAAGAAAAAAAGTTGACTAGAAGTCAAATATCAAAGGAGAAGGGTAAAACGGTGGTCACAAATGAAAGTTTGGGTTTAAAGGACAAATTTGAATGATATTCTACACGCTATTGATATTGAAGAAAATCCTCTAGTTCGGGTAGACTTCATAAAATTGGATGAAAATCGAAATTCCAAAAAGCTAGATTTTGATGATGAGATTTCATAGTTTTTTTTCAAGCCTAGAAAGCCTTTGACTAGGCAATCAACAAAAAAAATTGCGGGACACGGATATGGAGGTAGATAAAATAGGAGAGGTTTCCAATGTTTATGAAGATCCCATAGACCTATCATCACTAATGCCTGAAGGTGACGAAACGAGTTTTCAACACTCAAAGAGAAAAGAGTAGTTATGAATAAGTTAAAGAGAAGTTGAGACTTGCTAATCTTGAAATTGCTAAACTTAATATGAAAGAAAGAAGACATGTTCTCGAGAAAGACAAACTTCAACGGAATGAGAAGCTACTGTGGGAGGTTGAAAGAATTTCAAAACACTGAAACGATCGATGGTGAAGATCAATTTTTTACCCGGACTATCCTGCAATTAAAGAGGCAAGATTTATGAGAATGGTAAATGTTAAATTAAGAGCTACTAATAGAGAGTCTGAAGAGGCGGATTGAGGATCTTGAGATTCAATTGACAAAGTCACGAGGGTAATCTATGGCAAAGATAAATCGGAATAGTAAGTTATAATTTCTTAATGCGAGTTTTGTTGTGGTGAAGGACTTCATCTTTTTGAAAACATTTCAAGGATGACATATGTTGATTATTAAAGCCCATAGACATCATGGAAAAAAAGTGCGAGAAGTTTTAAAAGCTGATATTTTTGAAAAAATTTTGTGTAAAAAGTCATACACGGTGGTTAAACGTAGCTACGAAACTCACTGTAAGGTGCGATTTGGGCATTTTGTTAAGTTTTAAAGAGGTAAAACATACGTGTTTTTGATGTGTTGATCTTTGCTAGAGGATGGAAAGGGTTTCAAAAATGAAGTTCCGGATGTTAAATCAAAAGAAATTAGATGTTTAGATATGTTTACAAAGACATAGTTCTTTGCGCTATGAAAAAAGTGATATTTTCGTAGCGCGGACACATCATCTCTATTTACACTCTTTCAAGAACTTAATTTTGCACGGAGTGGAAAGGGCATGGTTCTATGGAAGTGATAACACATGTCACTTGTCTAAAAAGGTCAATTTTTGTCGGCGAAAGGATTTGAGGAGCATAAATGAGGGTTAAAGCTATATTGCGGGAAACATGTTCCTAGTTTTCGAGGATAGATAAGGGATAAGTTAACGAGAATATATCAACAAGGTTATGGACACCATCAAGGTCAAAGATAAGGAGGGGAAGGCTATCAAACATAATATTTAATTCCTAGATAAGGTTGTTTTAGTCATAATAAGGAGTTTTACTCTTAATTGTGTTAGAACTCTAGAACAGACAATTAAAGCTGTCACATGTAATTAATAGTTTGTTTTAGGAGTAGGTAGGTGTCAAGCTAAGAAATTTGAATTCTCCTCAAGCTAGATAAGGGAATCCAAGATTGTAATGATGGATCTATAAGAGACATGAGGTTGAATTCCTCAAGGTTGGCAATTTTCATTAACAAGCAAAACTATGTCACTATAGCAGGACTATGTGTTTTTATCTTAATACGAGATATTGGCTTACTACTCGAGATTCAGAAAAGAGTTTTTTGATGGTGGATCTTTCTATAGCTTTCTTTATCTACCTTATTGACGGTGGTATGAACATATGTTACTTAGAATTCATTGGAAAATTCTCTAACTTCCTACATATGTTTGTAAGCTGTGTTTTTTTCACTCTCTGTCATTGTTTTGCTAATACATCTAAAAAACTCTAAAATGCTACCGACTTCCATGATAAGCTAATTTTGATGTTTTGTAGAAACATACCTTGAATCCATAGCACAATAGGTGTTTTTTTGATCATTAATTCAACCATTCATACACTTTATATCCAATTTATTCCTAGAGTTAGCCATCTAATCCTTAATTCAAAATCTTAAACCTAGTGAGAGAGCCCTCTCAGGGTTGAGGAGGCTAAGCCTCAACTAAAAGTACGGTTTTGAAATAGTTACCTTTGAGGTAGCCTAACCGGTAGCCTATCGGGTCCTATTTTGGTGATAACAGTTTGATTCGGATTTATGCGGGGAACGCAACATAATACATAAATAACCATAAACATAGAGATGTAGCGGAAATAATGTGTCATTTCATTAATATCAAATAACATAAATATGCTTACATACATAATGGAAATAAAATAGCTAAGGGTGCTAGTGGTGAATCTCCGAGAAGAGATGTGGTGGCTACTAACCTCCGAAAATCGTGTTACAATGAGGCTCGAGGGCCTATTTATTATTGAGAGACATTGGAAAAAAGCTCGAAACGTCAAAAAACCTAACTCTAGGAGATGAAGCGCCGTAATTGTTGGGCCTCGTTTGGGTAAATTGGTGTTTCAACTTCCCGTGACGTAACTTTTGGCATCCGATCTCCATTTGACGCGCTCAATATCTAGTTAGAAATTTATATCTAAGGACTACAACTTTTGAGTGAGCAACATCGGTCTATGACCCATGTTGCTCCTAGCTCCCGAAAAAGCGTCGTTTAGGGCCTCAAAACGACTCCGGAAGTTCGGGACACGAAACAACTACTATAAATAGTAAGTTGTGCTACAACTTAAAAATTGAAACGAATTGATGGTGGGGGTTCAAATGGAATAGGTGGGTGGCCACCAATATCCACCCTGGATCATTAAGGCCCCAAAACGGCTCGGGCGTGCGGGACCCGAAACACCTTAAAAATAGTAAGTGGTGTTGAATGTGAAAAGCTACAAGAATTGATGGTGTAGGTCCAAATGGATTAGGTGGGTGGCCACAGATATCCACCCTGGATCATTCCTCCCTCCTTAGGAAGCAATGGTCCCCATTGCATTAAGATCCTCCCACGAGACGAAGCAAATTCTGTTGGGCGGGTATCATGGACCTATGGGTAGACATGTTGGATGCGTTTAGTAAATTTGGTTTCCTTTATCGACTTCATATGGTACATGTGTGGATTACGTATGTGTATTTGTAGGAGGCATGGCAACATCGAGCAGCGAGTGCGTTGGGGGTCAAATCAATGGAGTGCTTGTCCCGACGGTGTAGAGGAACCTGCGACGAGTGAGGAGAAGATGTCCTCGTATTCCTCCATGAATTTATCCATCTCGCTGTAGCCAGTGTAGGGGAGCCCTATTTCGAGGTTGTGGCCACAATATTCTTCTTTTCACTGTGAGCGAGTTGTAAGGAAAATGAATTTCTTGGTTTGGGAAACAATCTTCTTGCGTTATTTTGCGGTAGTCGAAATAGATGAAAGGAGGCGGTACTACCTCCGGTATCCTATACAAGTTATTTCCCAAAGTAATAATAACATCACGATGCCTAGTACTCATACACGAGCATGTCGCCTCCACAAGTATGGTTGGCCCAATAATACATCGGCTACATCAAGAGGAGAAACATCACATAATACCTCATCAGTGAATGGCTTGATGCTATATGGAAGGCGGCATTGTTGGCGGATGCAAATATCTCTCCACGGGTGAAGCCACTCGATGGTATATGGTTGCGGGTGCTGCTATGGTCGGTGAGGCCGAGCCGCTTCATGACCTCTGCTGAAATGAGGTTCTTTTGGCTTCCGCTATCGACAAGAAATTGCAACGAAGAACCCTTCACCCACATTTGTGAATGGAAGAGGCACTCCCCTCCTCCGGATCCTCTCGGATCCTCCGGATCCTCCCTCCGGATCTTGGTGGTGGCAACAATGGCAACTGGGATCCGCATCAATGATATTCTTCCCTTTGTCATTGCCTTTTTACAGGGTTCTAACTCAGGGATCGAAAATGCATCCGATTTCAGGGTGCCTCTAGTTCAGCCACCAATGATTGTTTGGCCCGACACATGTTTGTCTTGTGAGTGGGTACATTGTAGAAATTCACACCACTTCCCTACGTCCTTCTTTTTATTTGTGGTGTTTTTCCGAGTCACATCGCTTTGGCCTTGCCCCTTGCTCTTCGGTTTGGGGACACCTTTCGGATTTGCAAATCCAAATTCTTGCTTCTTCTACTTAAATTTCGCTCGATCTTGGCGGCATAGTGATATGTCGTGCCCCGAGCGATGTAATGTCGAGAAACTCCATTTCCTCCCGAATGTGTTTGTGTAGACAGTCGTAGTACTTTAGCACCAAATGTCTCTACGAATATTTAATATCCAACTTTTTGTGCGAGGTATGGAATAGATTCGTCGAGTTCATGCACATCTTGATCCCTTTGTTGCCTACAACGTGGTCCATTGGATGTATTTGTCCTCATAGCTCCCCACGAGGTAATATTGTTCCTTGATGCCATCTCGGGAATGAATTCCAAGTGGGTGTGGGCCGAGAATAGAGAGGGTTCGCCTTTGTCCTCTTGCTCACGGTAGGTTTTCCCACCGAGT
Source organism: Pinus albicaulis (assembly GCA_034641835.2). Lineage (NCBI taxonomy): Eukaryota > Viridiplantae > Streptophyta > Pinopsida > Pinales > Pinaceae > Pinus > Pinus albicaulis. Next base: position 1,419,350,892 of record CM076570.1, on the reverse strand, counting down.
CTTTGACATGGGGGCGGCTTTGAGGAGTGCAAAAAATAATCTTTTCTCGATCGAGAGAAATCATGGACCGAGAAATACCCTTCCGGCAAATTCAACCATCTATCTATGGCGTTCGCATCTATTTGGCCTTCAAATACTGGGAATATCAAAGTTTACTTGTACCTTGAAGGGAGTGGCGCCTCCCGAGTGGTCATTGGATGTAGATGCGTTGTAGGTGGGCGATCGTTGAAGGATTTGAGAAAAGTTATCCATCATCGTGTTCATTTGTTTCTCGAGGGCCTCCTCGAGAAATATTTGATAGGATCTCCTACTCCCTTTTATTTCTTTTCTTACGCCACGGAGGTCATCGGGGTTTGCAAGGTTGATCTTGCAAGGGTTCAACTAGATCGAGCCCTAACTCCTTATACACGACCGCGTTGGGGACATGCAGAGCGATTGCACCCTGTTAATAGTTAAGTTCAATAGATGACAAGTTTTTACTAACGAGACCTATTGAACTTAACTTGTCATCTTTTCTATTAATAAATTTAGACACTATATTACGAGGTTATGAAGTAGTTATACATACGGATCACTCTGCCATAAAATATTTGATGAATAAACCTTTAACTAGTGGTATTATAACTTGGTGGTTTGCTTTTTACTTGTAGGAATTCAATGTTACTATAATTTGATAGGCCATGAAAATTAAATGTAGTAGCTGATTATCTCTCTAGATTGAACAACCCTAGTCAAGAAATTTCTATAGACGATTCATTTCTAGATGAACATATTTTTATTGTTTAAACAAACTCTCCTTGGCTTTCTAGTATAGCTAATTACCTTGTCATGGGAAAAACATCACCACAACTATCCGTTATAGAAAGGCGAAGGATAATTCAAAAAAAATCTTCATACACTTGGATCCAAGGAGACCTCTTCTACACTAGACCTAATCTTATTATCCATAGATGTGTAAGATAAGAGGAATTTGTATGATATCTTGTGAGAAACCCCTTTGATGAGCCTTTTGGGGGCCATTTTTTTTGCAAAAGAAAAACATATAAAATTCGTTGCCTTGGCTACTTTTGGCCTTCTTGTTTAAGGAGGCCAAATAGTATGTTAAGCATTGTGATAGTTTTCAGCCAATGGGCCAACTCTGGTCAAAGCCGATGAGATTCCTTTATGCCCTCAATTCATGTTAGAGCCCTTTTAAAAAATGGGTCATTGACATTTTTGGGACCTATAGCCCCAACATATTTAAATAAAAGACATATCTTCATTTATATAGATTTTGTAACAAAATGGGTAGAAGATAGATTTGTTCCTTATGCTACTGAAAAGAGTTGTTGTTGATTTCTTATTTAATGAAACTTTTACTCAATTTGGGGTTCCATGAGAAATTGTTACTAACAATGGACCTCAATTTATTTCTAATCTTGTAAAAAGAATTGTAGATCAATGCATGATTCAGAACATGAAGTCTACACCGTACCACCCACGGTAAAATGGCTAAGTAGAATATATAAACAAAGTGATCGATTGCATCCTTACAAAAAACAATAAATCTTCATAAAAAGGATCGGGAAAATATATTACTGGAGGAATTATGGGCTTATAGAACTACATGGAGGAACAACATAGGTCATACACCTTATGAGCTAGTGTACGGGAAACAAGTATTGTTTCCAATCGAATTCCAGATTAAGACTTTCATAACTACGAGTCTAGTTGGCATTGGATCTCTCATAAGCACATCAACAACACCTTTTGCAGTTGAGTGAACTTGATGAGATGAGAAGGGATGTTGTTCAACAGACTACCTTGATGGAACAACAATGTAATAAATGGCAGGACATGTTAATTAATAAAAAATAAACTCCGACTAGGTAATTGGGTGCTCCTCTATGATTAAAATTTTAATAATTTTAAGGGGAAGCTTCATACACAATGGTTTGGGCCTTACTAAGTAGTAAAAATTTTTGAGAATGGAGAAGTGGAGGTAGAAACCATTGATGGACAGGGGAACTACTTTCTTGGTAAATGGGCATATGCTTAGAATATTTCTTCAACCCACCAATAAGGAATATTTCATGCAGCAAAGTACACTAATAGTTATATTTGAATATGGTAGGCAAGGGAGAGTACCAACCTACTGTGAGTACCTTTTGATTTGATATTTTCCTAGAATAATTTAAAAAAAATAGAAATTAAAAAATAAAACAAAAACAAAAAATTAAAAAAAATATAAATAAATAAATAAGAACACATGATTTGTGAAAACCAACTTGATGGTGCAATTGTGTAGGGATCTTCTTGAAAGCTAGCTTGTTGGCGCAGTTGTGTAGGGATATGCTTCAAAACCAACTTGTTGGTAGGAAGGTTCCTTTTTAATAAAATGGGATGTCACTTGAATTGGAATACATGGCTAACTTGTTTTGAGAAGAAGAAGGTTTCTATGAGAACTTCTAGTGGAAGCGAAAAATGACATAAGAAACTAAGCCCTTATTAAAGTTCAGACAAAACAACATGATAAAAATTTATGTAGGTGACATAAAATTCTCGTTGTGGTTAATTGGTTTACGCAGAGTTACAACATTATTCTACATAGGTCGCTTAACTATTCAAGGTTAATACTTTGTCTTTCTTCTTTTCCCTTTTTTTGAAATTTCCCTCTGATTTCATCTTTATTATTTAATATATAAGATTCCCTTCCTATTCTTCTACTAAATTATGTGTTCCCATTTAAATTTTCCCCCCTCTTTTTCCCCTAAAATTTCCTCCCCCTTGTCCCTTTTTCCTATCTCCCTCTAGATCATTTCACCTTATTCTAGGTGTCCTTGATTATTTTCCTTCCCTTTCTTATGAAATATCCCCATCCCACTTCTTCTACCCCTCTTATTTTTTTAGGTTACGGCATCTTTGAAGCCTTGTACTGTTCTAGGACCAAAGCATAATAACACTTGATCTTGGCGATTCATGCTCCCCCAATCTATAATTTTTTTATACGGTCGAACTGATTTTTCAACATAAAACTAGTTGGTCACTATGGTACAAGAATCCTTGTTTTAACAAAGTTCAACTACGGAAATAATTTTTCATTATAGTACTTGTAAATTTTGTAAAACAATTTAGGAATATGCATAATGCGGGACTTTTTTGTCAGCACGTATAGGAATCTATTTGATTACGAGCATGATTCGATTTTTTTCTGACAGTGTTGGAACCTCCGTTATAGATTCATTTTAATAAGAGTATGAGAATTTCATTTTTAATACCACATAGATGGGTCATTTTTTTTATTTTTAAGAAAAACAAATGATAGAATGATGACCTTTTCCACGAGTATGAGTACCTAAACCTTCATCTATAAAGTTTACACTATTGTTAATTGTTTCTGAAGGATTAAAATTTTTTAACATACTAATAATATAAAACCTCATCCACCCTTTATTATTATAGCAACATACAACCCCATAGAATATTATTATTAAGGTCGAAAAACATGAATGGAGGATTAATTCCTATCCTTGTCATTATGTTTTAACTTCACCATTAACCGAATTTATTTTCCCATCATGTGAAGATCTGCCACTATTGAATCACCTAGATATCTTTGCCTCATATTTATTACCCGTATGACCGTTATCTTTCAAATACCGATGCTAGTCGTTGATTTTATGCCTAATTTGGAAACCTTGTCGAATTCTAACCGAACCCCGTACCTTGTGGGTCATAACTACTATCTTGAGTTAAGTATGAGGTGTCAATGTAGGAATTGGGAATTGGGAGGAGCTCATATCTTAATTAATGCATGGTACAGGAATTTGTGTGAGCCTTGAAGTGAAATCATTCCCGCACTATTTGAATTTCACTATGGTTTTGTATCGATCTAATGCAAGTGCGAAGGAATTTGAATTTTGAAAAGTGTTAGCTTGTAGGTTGAATTGGCATCATAGGCATATGGAACCAGTGAGAATCGAAATTGTTCTCTATCAAATAGGTTTGAATGGATGATAGAATATGAGGCGAGCCTTCCCATTTTTGCGAGAAAGTGGGATGGCTAGGCTCATTGGAAAGCCAAAAGATTTAAAAAAAAACAAAAAAAACCAAAGAAAAAAAATGATAAAAAAAATGTTTTTCTCTTTTCTATTTAAGGACTCATAATAAGATATTCAAGAAGGCAAAAGCAATCAAACACTCCAAGATAAAAATCAAGCAACAAGGCCCCAAACTTCATAAATTATCAACAGTCATCAAGATGACAAAACTAAAGTGAAAAAGAGACCAAGAACTTGAACAACCTAGTACTGAAGAGATAAATAAAATATTCGAAAAAATAGAAAGATTTTAGGGAACCCAAAACCCTTCATCGAACCAAGAATGCAAAGGCTCTTTTGAGATGACCAAAATAAATCAAATAGGTCAAATTCAAGATTTCAAAGCAAAGAAACAAAAATATCGGATTATAAGCAAGTTGAAAATCAAACTCATTGTTTCAAAAAACAAAAGAATAATCAAGCACATAAGAAAGAAGGCCTAAAACCCAAACTTTAAGCACAAGACTTCAAAAAAAAATGCAAAAAACTAGGTTGACAAGATATTTTTGCAAAAGGAGATAGAACAAGCGACAACAGCAAGAAGGAAGACTCTTTCCGGACATTAAATGATCTCAAGCAAGCAAAAAAAAATTAGTCCAGACCCCTAGCTATAGGGAAAAAAAATTTCAAATTTCAAATTTTCCAAGAGATATGCGATTATTCCCAAATCAACTTGCATATATGCTAGTTTATTTGATATAAAACACACATGTACACATATGTGTACCAAAAAAAAGTGCTTATAATATAGTAAAATAAGAAAAAATAAAAAATACAGTTCTTATCCAAAACATCAGACTGATTGCCCAGACTGCAAGCAAGTCAACAATATAGGAAAAGTAAAAAAATAGGACATACAAACCCATATCAAGGGGCAAGAAACCCTTCTAGGGAATACAAGACTTCACTCCCCAATAGAGTTGTCAATTCTGTTGGTGGGAAAAATGTCCCTAAGGTAAGGGTTGACAACCTCAACATATCGAAGGCAGTCAATCAACAAGAACCATACATCATGCAAGAAAAATATGTAAACTACTAAAGTCAGGACCAAAAGAAGTACTCGTAGGTCCTATGTTTGATGTTGATACCGTAGGGTTAAAATCCTTTGCTTCCTCTAAAGAAATCATACCTCCAACAAAGTTCGGAGAAGCATATATACAACAAGTTCAAATCATGTGCATAATTAACATGTTATATCATCAAGCATAAGAATTTAAATCATGATATACATTTAACATGAATCATAAGACGTGAGACCATAACATTTCGGAAACAAGACAAAGCTTCTTTATTGATATCAACAAAGAGTAGTGGAGAGACACAACCTGATTCATCCATGGCACTAACGAAATATTCCTCCAGATCCATCCAAACCAATCCTCAAAGATCACCTCTCGATCATAAGAAATGGGATGTCATATAAAGAAAGATGAACATCTATGCAAGGAAACAAGGGTTTCTTATGACTGGGAGTGCAGGAGGCACAAGGGAAATCAAACTTGATCTGGGACCGAAATGACTATAATGTCAGTATCCTATTTCCTTGGTGTAATTAGGCCTTCCCATGAGGTATATAAATACCACCATAAAATAGTTAATTCAGTTAGGCCACGAGATCCTGTAGGTAGGATTTCGATGAAACTTGTAAACCTCGACCGAAAAATAGGATATTTTATATTTTTTCATATTTTAAATTATATACGTGGGTTCTATATGGAGGTACCCGTGTGTGTACACTCTTTCTGAAGGGCAGAGTCACGTATGGAATTCAGAATATTATTTTTTAATAAATCATCAAGTTTGAATTGGAAAGGGCTACCAAAGGCCATACAAGAGCATTAGAACTATAGGAGTTTTGAATGTTGTTATAACAGAAGCAATGGAAAATTTAGAAAAACTTATTAGTAGATGTAAATAAGAAAACCTTTCATTCAACCATAAGAAATGTTTTATGATTTTCAATGAAGGGATAGTTTTAGGCCACCATATTTCAAGTGATGGAATTAAAGTGGATACATCTAAAGTAGATATCATTTCTAAAATTTTAATTCTTGTTTTCCAAAGAGATGTTAGAATTTTTCTTGGATTTACTAGATATAATATAATATTCATAGAAAATTTTGCAAAAATAGCCTCTCCACTTTTCAAACTTCTTGCAAAAGATTATGAATTTGTATGGAACTTTGGTTGTGAAAAAACATTTGAAACGTTGAAATAAAAGATTACAGAAGCACCAATTTCAAGAGGACCTAATTGGTCTCTCTCTTTTCATACTTCTACTAACTCTTCAGACACATCTTTAGGAGTTGTATTGTGACAAAAATATTTAACTCCTTATATTATCTATTATACAAGAAAAATTTTTACTCCAATAGAGTTAAATTATACTGTAACATAAAAGGAGTTTTTAGTTGTTGTACATGCCATTCATAAGTTTCATCAATACATCACTAGTTATGAAAATTTTATTCATACCAATCATTTTTCCATTAGATATATAATTAACAAACCAATTACTAATAGAATAATTACAAGATTATTGTTATTATTACAGGAATTAAACATTACTAATCTTGATAGACAAGGAAAATAAAATACAGTTGTTGATTTTCTTTCTAGAATGAAAAATAATAATAATGATCATTTTCCTGTAAAAGATAATTTTCCTCATGAGTATCCTTTTGCAATATCTACTAAATTACCTTGTTTTGCAGATATTTCCAATTATTTAGCTATAGGAAAATTACCACCACAATTTTCAGCCAGAGAAAAGCATAAAGTTGTCAAAACCAATGCACCTTATTCTTGAATAGATGAATAATTATAAAAAACTAGACGTGATCTAATCATTCGAAGATGTGTTTGAGAAGATGAAGTACCATAAACCTTGAAATCTTGTCATGATGAGCCATGTGGAGATAATTTTTCTGACAAAAGAGCTACTTACAAGATCCTTATTTTGGGATATTATTGGCCATCTATTTTCAAATATGCCAAAGAATATGTCAAAAGATGTGATATTTGTCAAATAATGGGAAAAAATGTACCATCAAATGAAATGCCTCTACAACCATAGGTACTTGTAGAGCCTTTAAAAAAATGGGCTCTAGATTTTTTTGTACCAATAAATCCTCCTTCTAAATAGAAAAGGTACATACGTTTTTGCATAGATTATGTCACAAAATAGGTAGAAGCTAAATCTATTTTATTTTCAACTGAAAATGTTGTAGTTATATTTCTTTTTGAAGATATATTTACTCATTTTGGTGTTCCAAGAGAAATTGTAATAGATCAAGGTACTCAATTCACATCCAATTTGGTGACAAATGTCATGGAGTAATATAAAATCAAGTACCAGGAGTCTACTCCATATCATCCACTATCCAATGGACAAGTAGAATTACCAACAAATTACTCAAAGAAATTATCACCAAGACTATGCATTTTCATAGAAAGGATTGGGAAGAAAAGCTTCTAGAATCACTATGGGCATATCGAACCACATGTTTGGGCCGTTAATATGCCATTATTATTATCACTTTGAACACTGTTCCACCAATTTCTACTATTCTTCATCATGTCATTTATTATAATTTATTATATAAATCCATTTTATGATGATTTATGCTTCTATGAATGAATATTATTTATTCTCCTTTATTTCTAATAAATTGATGATTATGCATGATTTTATCAATGATAGTTTTAATAAATCAGTTGTAACATTATTCACCATTTTTAGCCTCCAAGATAATTTTCGATTGAAGATTTGATCATTAAAAGTGCCAACTCGTAAATTCGCTAGAATAAGAAGTGACGGTTTTGCTGTTATGATTTCGAGCAAATGAAGCGTAACTGGAAAATCCGGAACATGGGTTTTCATTGTGAATCTTAATTTCACTAACTTTAAGACAAAAACGGCGAGTACTCAAATTCGGCTTGTACTGAGAGAAACGCAGGGTTCTTTGAGCATGATTTTCTCAGATTTGTTGTTGCGGCCGTCCTCCAAATCTCAGCTGCAAAGCCAAATTCGCCTTGTTCTT